>CM062820.1:575675070-575932570 GCA_031772625.1 Pinus tabuliformis
GTGGCTACTCTTGTAGATCGCCCTAGTGTCATGGAGGATGCTGGAGGGAAACCAATTCTCGCATAATCATTCAGACCTATGCGAGGCCGCAAAATTTGCCTTGTTGTGGGCAACGAAGGACCTTGAGCTTGTTATGGAGAAAAATATATTTTGGGTCCTTTTAGAATTTGAATTGAGGATGGTGATTAACCAATGGCCACGGTTATCACCAATATTTCATACACAATATGCTAATTTTGTTGATTTCAAGGCATATTTTCACGATTTGTTTATCCGCGAGAAGAAAGATTCCATGGGCACATGGCATAAGTTGTCATACTTGGTCGTCGAAGATGATATTATTGGGGTTGTTCATAAATGGCCGAGCGACTAGCTCACCCCATCTGACACAGGCACAAGAACCAGTAAGGTTTCTGAAGGTGAAGCAGAGAAAACCATAGCTACGACAGCAACAACGAAGGATAAGAAGAAGGAAGTATAGAAGGCTCATGCGAAAGAAAAGGCCTCGGTAAAAGAAAAGGTCACACAACAGAAAGAAGTTGTTTCAAAGGAGAGGGAAGCACCGAAAGACAAGGTCTCTGCCAAAGAGACAGAAGAGTCAAAGGAGAAAATTGCCACCACGTAACATGCCACTATTGACCTCGGTGAATCTGAAATAGAGCGCACCAACATAGAGGTATAGATAGAGGGTGAAGAGGAAGGGGGCACAGACTTGGAATTGCCCTTCATTGTTAAAAAGAGGCAGAAGCAGAGTTCTACAAGACCTCACAAGAAGCAGCAGTCTGACAATTCTGCGAGCATGAAACCGATGCTCCTCATGGAGGTGGACCTCGATGAAATCGGCAATGTGGTCCGAGACGCCACTGAAATAATTTGGAGCCACATTGAGGACCAATACCATCAAACACTGGACAAGTTGCAACAGGGCCTGAGGGAATTGCAGGTCCAAACAATGGTTATTCAAGCAAGCGTTGGACAAGCAAGCTTGAAGCAAGTAAGCGAGTTAGCCTTAGAAACGGAGATCACCACAGAACTTCACACAGTATAGTTACCAGAGGGATCACTGCATGTTGGTACTTCAGAAGACTGGGCACACCTATTGCACTTGAAAAATTTGAGTCTGAACCTTGTGTCGCTACCTATTCAGACACTACATGAGCTGCATCAAGGAGTATGAGATAAGCTCAGAGTTAGGGAACAATAAGCACTACTGGTGACCTGCGAAGTAAATACCAACAACCAGCAGATGTTAAAATAAAAGGTGAAGGCACTCGAGGAACGAGAAGGGTCGTTGTGCATAGTCAGCTGCTGGAAGCAACAATAACATAGGCCTGTAGTGAGCTTCCCGAGCTCTAGATTCTAGCAGAAGCGACCTCCGCAGATAGGATCCAAAAGTTAGCTTCCATGGTGAAAGAATTAACAGAGGAAATTGGCAAGGTCTGATTTGAGCTGCAGCTGCAGATATGCGAGCTTCAACTTAAGATGCAACCAATTACTCCTTCGGAACTCATAGAGTAGTGCGAGGCTGTTATTAAGGAGAACATGACTACTCCAGAAGCTGTAGTCAAGGATTACAGCCAGTTGTTCGAACAGACCATGGAGTTGTGGACCTCACTGCAGGAGGATACAGACTTGCAAAATATTGAAACAGACATCCGAGAAAAACAAACGCAGTTCGACAAGATCAGAGCTATAGCGCGGACCTCAACACCAATGCAAAGGTTCACCAGATTACAGGAGGGGAAGTTTATCCAGACTGAAATTATGAGCTATGTCAGAAGGCATCCATCATATCCTCAAGGACAGAGCCTTGGGAAAATGAGGCAAGCCAACTCTCACAGATGGTGCAGAGCAAGCTGAAGGCTATGCAACAAACATAGATAACCATCGGCCTTGCAGTTGAAGGTCCAACTACAGAAAAAATGGTTGAGGAAGTTCGTCAGGCTATTGCATAGGGAACAACGGACCTTCAAGCATTGAAGACATAATACAAGGGTTTCCAAGCAAAGATCGAGGCAACACCAGCAGAGTGACTTGGGACAAGTCACAACTTTGTGTTGGGGTCCTGTGGGGACAGGGTCCCTTGGGGTTAAATTTTTTATAATTTTTGTTAATATTGTTAAGTCTCTACATTTTGAGGAGTGGAGCATGCAGGTCGATAGGAGTCAAAGGGGATTTAGGAAGGTCAAATCCCCTAAGTTTGGTAGGAGTTAAGTTGTTTTGTGACTCGCCCATGGTTCGCGGACTATGGTATGGTAATAGAGAATGATATAAACAGAGTCATAGAGAGTCATGAGATAGGCAGAGAATCTATGAGTGAATGATCTCAGTAAGAGAAGTCTATTTTCTCTACTTAGGCGAAGGGGAAGGCTCTTGCAGCTGTGTGTGTGAAGACCTTGGAAAGTCCACAGCTGAGTGCGCGTGCCCCTACAGTTGTGTGCGCAGAGTTGAATGAGACTGTAATTGAAGATCTAAGCATAATAGAGGTTGTTTTGGAGTATTATCTGTGTATCTGTGTATTACTGTTTACTTCTGAATTTACTATATATTCACTCTATTTACTGCAATTTGTCATGAATCATACTTAATAGATGCACAAAAGGCGTAGATCTGTTTAATTACATGACGTTATGAATGTTTTGAATAATCGATGAAGAGTTTGAATCTGTTATCTGTTAGTTATTGTAATTCTCGGGCTTTAATGGATTGGGGTTCGAGAAGTTCAAAATAAATCCCTAAGAGTAACAGAAACACATCACATAGTCCTTTGTATGTAGAAACCCAGTTCTAGCATCCCCCAATACTATCTTGGGTGAGACTGTAGCCTATGCTATGTGGGTTGTTGCCGAAAGGGTTGGTAATGTAGGGTTTTGTTGGTTAGTGCAACTAACTCTGAACATGGGTCCAAGCCCCCTCAAGCCAACACCTATCCATTAAAACTTATCTAGAATCTTATGTAGAATATTTATCATGAAAGAATTATCCCAATCTCATTTACCAATGAGATTTTTGTTTTTATTTCTTTGGAAAGAATCTCATATTCAAGTGTTTCATTCCCAAGTACTTCAATTCCATTTATTTATTTATCAATAAAATTATTTATTAATTTATCAATAAAATTATTTATTTATTTACATAAACATTTCAAAGTACTTCACGACTTTTTCGCCATTCCTACTAACATCATCCAGTGCGAACAAAGAAACAATATTACAACAACAGAGGGGTATTACATTCTTCCCCACTTTTAATTCACATTGTCCTCGGTGTTTATTTCCCAGTTATTTCCCCCTGGAACAATGCTGGATAACTCTTTTGCATCTCATCATCTCACTCCCATGTAGCCTCTCCGGGAGTAAAGTTATTCCATTGCAATTTAACTCGAACGATGGCTCAATTTCGGAGCCAAGTCTCTTTTTTGTCTAGGATACAGAGCAGTTCTACGAGAAAGTATTCTTCAAGCTACACCTATAGAATTTTCCAATCAATTATGTGACAACCATCATGTACATATTTCAAGTAAATATACATGAAAAACATCATGAAATTTGATGCAACTAGGTAATGCTAATTGATAAGCTACAAGCCCAATCCTGTCTAAAATTTTGAACGACCCACAAAACCGTGGTGCCAATTTTGGATAGATTCCCATTCTTAATGTAATTTTCCTTGGTTTTACCCTCAAATAAACATGATCTCCAATTTAAATTCCCTGTATGTTCTCTTTTTGTTTGCATAACTTTTCTATCTATCCTGTGCGGATTTAATTTTCTGCTTCCTCCATATTGTTTTCTCCATTTCCAGCAAGGCATCTAATCCTAGTATCAGCCTATCCTCCAGCAGACTCCAATTGAGGGCTCTATGACATTTTCTATCATACATAGCTTCAAAAGGGCTCATTTTTATGGAAGTTTGATAGTTTTTATTATAGAAAAATTATACTAAATGCATAAATTCTTCCCATTTAGTAGGTTTGTCCATGATATACATCATTAGCATTTCCTCTAAAATATGATTGGTCCTGTCAGTTTTCCCATCAGTTTGGAGATGATATGCAGTGCTGAAATTTAACTGAGCTCCCATGCCTCCAAATAATTCCTTCCAAAATTTTGAGGTGAATTTGGCATCCCTATCAGACACTATCATCTTGGGTACTCCATGTAATCAAAAATCTCTTTCACGAAGATATTAGCAATTTGTGTTGTACCATAAGTGGATTGTACCGATATAAAATGGGTTGCCTTACTTAAGGTATCCACCACCACCATGATGGAGTCATGTTGCCTCTTGGTCCTCGGTAGTCCTGTGATAAAATCTAAAGAAATTATTTCCCACTTCCATTCAGGGATAGGTAGTGGATTCAACAACCCGACAAGGGTGTTGATGTTTAACCTTTACCTATTGACACTCTAAGCATTTTGATAAATATTCATCCACCTCTTTCTTCATACATGGCCAAAAGAAATTATTTTTTAATGGTGTAATCATATTTTGGTACCCAAGATGTCCTACATAAGGTTTCCTGTGATATTCATCAAGTATCATTTGTTTCAAGGCATGTACATTAGAAACAAAAAATCATTTTCTTTAAATCAACAATTTTTAAGAATTTTCTACATAAACAGAAATGTTAATATGTTGTATGTTTTGTTGAATTTCTAAGTATTTTGGGTCACTAGTTATGGAATTCCTATTTTTCTCTATCAAATATGTATTAACACTGCTAACAGACACTTCCATTAGAGTGTAGGCATGTCTGCTCAAAGCGTTTACTATCTTTATTTCTTTACCTTTTATGTGTCTACTGTCAAATTCAAGCTCACTAAGAAATGCCATCCACCTAGCCTGCCTGGCATTGAGATTGGGTTAGCTAAATAGTTATTTTAGGTTGATATGATCGATTACCAACATGAATTTATTTCCTAACAAATAATGCCTCCACATCTTTAAGGCATGTATGACAACAACTAGCTCTAAATTGTTTATGGCATATTTCCTTTCATGTGCTTTCAACATCCTAGACTCATAAGTTATCATTGAATTGTCTTGCATTAAAACTCTCCCTAGCCCCTCCAGACAAGCATTGGTGCAAGCTGTAAATTCTTTATTTGGATCTGCAATTTTTAAAATGGGAGACACTATGAGTAAATGTTTCAACCTATCAAAATTCTCCTGACATTTGGTAGTCCATCAAAATTTTACTCCCTTTTTCTGTAGAGAGGTGATAGGATATGCTAGTTTCGAGAATCCCTTGATAAATATTTGATTGTATCCTGTGATTCCCATGAATGAACGGACAACAGATACATCCTTTGGGATGGGCTAGTTTACCATGGCCCTAACCTTCTTTGGATCAACAACTAGTATGTCCTTTGAAATGATGTGACCCAAATATTGTATTCTATTTTTGTAAAACTCACATTTACTGAATTTGGCATACAATTGATGTTCCCTTAGAGTGTTCTTTATGTTCTTCTTCATCTTTAGAATATACCATGATATCATCTATAAACACTAGTACCAATTTGTCCAAATATTTGCTAAATACACTGTTCATCAGGCACATAAAAGTTGTTAGGGCATTAGTAAGGTAGAATGGTAACACTACCAACACGTAGTGACCATATCTGGTTCTGAAGGTTTTTTTATAAATATATTCATTTTTTATTCTCAATTGATGATATCCAGTCCTTAAGTCAATTTTATAAAAAATGGTTGCCCCTCTTACTTGACCAAATAGATAATAAATACGAGGCAATGGATACTTATTTTTAATGGTTAACTTGGTTAGTTGTCGAAAATCAATGCACATCCTAAATGTGCCATCCTTCTTCTTGACAAATAGCATGGGAGCCCCCCATGGTGACACACTAGGCCTAATATATCCTTTGTCCAATAGTTCTTGTAGCTGCATTTTCAGCTCCAATAATTCAGGTGGACTCATTCGGTAAGGAGCTCTAGACACTGGGGTTGCACCAGGTACCAAATCAATGGAAAAGTATATATCCTAGTTGGGGGGGGGGGGGGGGGGGGGGGGGGGGTTGGGGGAGCTGGAACTTATTCTGGGGGAAAATCGCGGAACTCCTTAATAACCGGCAAGGTATCTAAGTTTGATTCTTCACCTTGTTGTTTACCCGCTTCTACATGAACCATAAATAATTGACACCCCTTTCATGCACTCTTTTTCATTTGTAAGGTTGAAATTTGTCTAACTGATATGGGTTTTGGTATGCCTTGAATTATTTGAGTTTGTCCTTGTTGATTCACACATCTCACTGTTTTTTCTAAACAATTTATAATGGCCTCTTGCTTTTCCAACCAATCCATGCCTATTAGTACATCATATGATCCTAGGGGAAGTACATTTAGGTTTACCTTTATGAAATAGCCATTTAAATCAAGATGACACTATTTTACTTGGCTGGTTACTCTCCTCTTGGTGCCAGTTGCTAACTGTACCATCCAGGTAGTTTTCTATTTTTCAGCTTTAAGTTTACATTTTTCTACCACCTTTGGTCCAATCTAACTTAAACTAGCCCCTGGATCACGGTCGGTTGGAAATAATACCTTCAATTTCAATCATTGTTGATTCATGTTTCGCTTGTCTGTCCTCCAAGGTGGTGCTTATTCTAAGAATATTTCAGGCAATATCATTTATTGTAGTGGCTTCATGAACAACTTATATATTTTGGACATATATGGGATTATGTGGATAATCCCTCAACAGATGAGGTTCACCACACCCTCAACACTTCAATGGTTCTCTTTCTTTAACCCCACTAATATTTTTCCCATTTAGATCCATAGGTTTTGAACTAGCTTGAGACTGTGTTGGTTGATTTATGTTCCCCTTATTGAACTTTTTCCGTTGATGGTCCTTTTCAAACATTTTAAGATAACTAGGTTTCTATCGTTTTTCTCCAACTACCATTTTGGCTCTATCCTTATTCTGCCAAAACTTAGAGCATTCTCCTTTATTCTTAAATTGTTGGTAACACAACCTCACATTCCTTACTGCTTCATCCATTGTCTTTGGATTGTCAAACTCAATCCATTCCTTGTAGATGGTAGGAAAACAATTCACAAACTGTAGTACCTTTGCCTTTTCTTCTTTAATGTAGGGAAAATATCGTAGTAAATTGGTAAACTTTGCCACAAATTCATCCATAGTTAACTCTCCCAACCTTAACTCATGGAACTCCTTTGCACATTCATCATAATAATGTTCACTTAAATATCGGTTCTTGAACTTCTTCCACAATTCTTCCCAAGTTACTGTCATTTCCTCCAACAGATGAACACTTTTAGCTTCCTCCCACTAGAGAGTAGCTTTACCTTGCGACTGATAAATGGCCAATCTAGCCTTTAAGTTGCTCTCATATTCGTAGACTTGGAAATATTTGGTCATATTCAGTAACCATGCTTCCACATAATCCTCTTCCCCATCAAAAGTAGGGGGCTTGATTTTCCTAAATTCCCCTTGTAACTCCATTTGTTTCTTTCTCACCTATATTCTTGGATATGTTCCATTAGATTCCCCCCCACTTTCACATTTCTTTGATATTGTGCCTATTTTATTTCCTTTTAGGATTTCAAGTTCCACCTTTCTATGGCTAGACTTTTCAGTCAACCCTCAGATCATGCTTTCCTGCTCCTCGCTAGCCTTTAACAAGCATTCGTTGTTTCTCCTCAGGTATGCCAATTCTTGTTGAATATTTCTAACGAAATCAATGAATTGAGTAATTGTTGGGGTGGTTCCATTTCCCAATTCAACATACAAGTCCTCACCTCTTGTGATAGTTGGAGCCTCCTCTGCAATCTTTGTTGTAATCGGTTAACGTGCTTACCTTGCAATTCAAATGAAAACTATTATTAGTTCTTCCTTCGTAATGAACATTTTCAAGTTTACATAATGATGTTTATTATTGTCTGTAGTGGTTCCTTGGCCCAGTGGTGAACTTGGGCTCTAATACCATCTGTCACAACTCTCCTTACACAGTACAAGAAAAATATTTTATTTTTCTTTTCCTAAGTTTGTTTCTAGCATCGACACTATTTGTTTATAAATTATATATTGTTACCTTTGTCCCTAGAAAAATTAATTTCTCTCACTCTTCACTCAGGAGATTTATCTTAATTCTAGGTTTAATATAGTTATCAAGTATGTATGAGGGAAATACCATTTTAACCAAATAAAGGCAATATGATATATAGCTTACAATTGTACATTATTTCATTTGGTATGATTATATAGAACGCACCTCATATAAATTAAATCATACCTTAAGATCAATTTCTTTATATTATTTAACTATCTGATACAGTTGAATTAAATTACTATGTACTAAAGTGGTGTGATATTTATAACTTGTTCGCTAATTCCCATACTTCCTGTGTCACTCCTCCTTGGGCGATTCACCATGAAATTGGCTTCCGCCATGTGTGCCTCCGTCACATGGAGGCCATGTGACCGTCGTGGAAGAATTGGGATGGTTGTGTGGCAGCATTTGGACGGTTAGGATGAGGGGATTTCCGTCGAACAATCACGCTAATTATACGTAGACCTAACCCATTTTGGAACCTAATTGTTTATTCAATGTGCCATTTTCCTTGTCATTCTCTCTGTCTGATGGCATCATCACATCGCTCTTTATCCATACTCGACATCTGGATTTTTGTGGGTGCACATATGCCATGAAAACAAGCATACTCTGCATGCCTCCACCACCTCCGGCATTTCTACAAAATAAAAAATAAAATAAAAAATCTTCTAATTGGTTTCATTTCCTGTCTGTTACGATTTTTCTATGTATGGTTTTCCACTCCCTCATTCACTCTTTTGATGTTTCTCCAAGGACTCTGACAATAGGATTAGTCCCATATTCAGGCAGGAAGCCCAACTTTGGGAGTTTATTTCGTCAATGTGATTTTGTGTTAGCCTCTAGGTAGTTTTTTTTCCATGGTTCAATTAAAGTTAAATGTTTTCCACCGATGTAACTGATTTTTTTCTCACATTGATTGGGGATTTACCAATTCTGGTTTCCTTTTTCTTTATACATAGAGCGTGGAAATACCGACCCCTCAACTTCGTGGCCTCCATTCCCTGGAGAAAAGGAAAGGTATGATTCCAATATTTTAGACTATTTTTTTGTTGTTGTTTAATTTTATCCATAGCTTGGCATTTCTATCCATGTGTGACTACCATACTCTTGTTCTCTCCTTGTCCATACAAGGGTATTGGTGTATAGACTCCTCTATGAGGCGGCCTCAATATCCAGAGAAAGAATACAAGCTACGCCCAGGTAATTAAGAGTTTCAGTTTACCTTGTGTGCTGGTAATTTATAATGTTTAATAGTTTATATAATTATAATTCTATGACCGGAAAATCCTTATGGAATTCCTATTTATTGTATTAGTTTAACTGACCCTAGTGCTCACATTTCGGTTGTGAGTTTGCAAAGGTGTGGTTGTGAGGGGCATAAACAAAAGTACCCATCTCCTTTCATGATATACCATCCATTATCAAGTAAGGGTTCGGGTACTTTTTTATTTTTCCTTTACCTCTTACATTCAATTTTGTTCTGCGAAAATTCCAACTTAATTCATGCAATGCTAATGCCCTCATTTACCTTATCTTACAAGTGCATATTACCTCTACCTCAATCTACGTTTCACTCAATAGTTTGGCATTGCCAATAATGGCATGCAATTCCTTTTGGCTACTAGGTTGGTTCAATTCCCCTCTCTGTGGTTCGAATGTTCAACATACCAATGGGGTTTCGATGCAGAAATGATTTGGGTGTGTGAATCAACCTTATACGTTTCACATGAGTATTTCGATTGTTAATTTTTTATTGAATTTTAGAGGTCCTTTATTCTCGTTGTTCTCCTCACTGGTGGATGCTAGACCTACTTGAGTTATACTCGACTTTGGTTTTGTTTTTCTAGGTTGCACTAAGGCGACCCTACATTTTTATGAGCACAATCTCTGAACTGTTGTAACACCCAACATGGTTTTCATACCATGAAGAAACCCTTATGTAATTTGTGATAGGAACAATGCATTTAAAATTTTGTATAATTAATGACTACATTTTGGTTATGGCCTGCTCCAGGAAATTTCTTCCTTTTTCTTATTCTGAATGACAGTGAGGTATCTTGCACCCTAAAGTTTTATATATATATATATATATATATATATATATATATATATATATATATATATATTCAGATCTCTATTCTCACTCTTTGTGTCGTATAGGTTAAATGGTTGTATATATATGTTGAATGGGCGTGTTCTGCATCTGTATTGATGTCAATTTATAATGGTGGAATTTTACCACTTCTATCTATGTACCTCAGTATAATTATAATTGTTGTAGTTCTAAATTATTACATGTAAACACATTTATAATGATGTATCTACCTCTATGATAAGCACCAATATTGCGGCAAGAATGTTGCAACTCCTGGGCTACCATCTTTACTTTGTCAACCAAGGGTTCATGCAAACTTGGAGGTGACAATGCTATATACACAAGTAACAGTGATGGTTCTGCCTTTTGTCACGGTTCAGCTGGCGAGAGACCACTCGGTTTTTCAAGCCAGACTTCTATGGAGTCAGAAGAATATTGGTTTCTTGATGGAAGAAAGGGAAATCTGCTCTAAGGGACTGGGTTTTTCAAGCCAGGCTTCTATGGAGTCAAAAGAATATTGGTTTCTTGATGGAAGAAAGGGAAATCTACTCTAAGGGAGAGCTAATCCACTACAATAATGGAAAATCCCAAAATTCAATTCTAAATCACACCATTTCCTAATTAACTGCCAAGAAACTATGCTTTGCAATAATGCTAAATTATCACTAACCAAATGCTACTATCTAAGCATGGAAGTACGAAGCATCAAACATCACTAATGTGCAAATAAAGGGACTGAAATAAATTTGTTTTTGTCTTTTTGTCTTTTCATGCAAAATCAAGTATGCAAACTAATTTCTTTTGGTGATGTGGTAGGTGAATTAAGGATGTTACAGGATGGCTGGAAGGGTTAGGAGATGGTTGGATGGTGTGGGAGACCCTTGGGAGGATTTTGGTGACTTCCTAAAGGTTTTCCCTCAATCTGTCCTCAAAACAGGCCATTTTAGGAAAACCTACAGGATGTACTAGAAACCTATAGGATTCCCTATAAACCTACAAGATACATCTGAGAGAAAAATGGAAGGTGTTGGAGGTGATGGAAGGCTTAGGGAAGGTGGTAGATGGGTGGGATGAAGCGAGTGAAGGTATAGAATCACTCAAAAGTCAACAACAAAGATGGCAGATGGTTGTATTCACTTAATGTGCTTGGAAGAATTTCTATGAAAAATGATGAAAACTAGTGAAGGAAATGGTGAAAACAAGGAATGAATATGGTGGATGGAGTGGAAAGTGGTTGCTGGCTATGAATTCTTTGTCTCCTCCTGAAGCACATGATCTGCATAAAACACGTATAATTCCCAAAAATCTATGTAAACAAGAAGCATTCTCATAAGCTAGAAAAGCATAATTAATGAACTAACTGCCTACATTATGCATGAGGAGAGTTGTTGAAAGGAATAAAGCATGGGTGAGATCTACTGCAAGAGTGAAGATAGAAGAGATGGCAATGAAATCCTACTTTGCAAAATTGATCAAATGCTAACTTAAATATAGTAACCTCTAAACCTTATGCAAGAAATAGAAATCTATGTTTTTGGGGCTGCATAAGGGTCCCTTCCTCAAATCATGATCCCAAAAGGAGGACATGAGGCCAAGACACCCTCTGAGAACCTTGTGGTACTCCTTTTATCCCTGTTAACCTGCTACTAAAGTAAGGCACAAATGAAAGCAAATTAATAAACAACCAATCCAATATACACTACTTACAATGAAAACACATCTAAAAGCAAATTAACAATGAAGACATGGGACTAATCTAAACATACAGATACAAGAAAGAGGAGCCTTGGCTGCTAGGTTTGGGCCCTAACCCAAGAGCTTCAGCTCTATAAGTTAACTTAGTGTTGGCTCAAAACAAAACTCATTCTTATTACCAAAACAAAAAATTATATTAATAAAACATTCACAAGTCCGGAGCTCGAAAATAGCTTAGATTTTTACAACAAAAATTCGAATCCTAATGAGGCTCTAGGCCTCTCTACTTATACAATTGAAGTCCCCAACGACTTCCTTAAAATTAGGGAGGCTCAGTTCCCGAACTCGAGATAAACTAGCTCTTTGTCTCTCACTTGCTCGGTTGCCTTCTAATCCTCATGGCTTGGCTGCTTGCACTCTGAGCTGGTGTGATGGATGGAGGAATATTCGAATGGGGGAGAAGTAAATGAGGAGGATTTACCTCCTACAATCCCTCTCCCTTGTCCCATTCGAACTTTAACCTTAGTATTTGCCAAAATTCCTTGATTTTCTCCTTCAACCCCGCATTCAATGCATATTAGTCCACTAGGCATGATATCCAACTCTAACTCATCTCATTAAAAAATTATAATCAAAAGCATGTAATAAGTTGTGAGAAAAGTTTGTTTGACTAAGCTAGGAGGTGAATTAAGACCCATATAATTACCCAATGATGAGGCTCATCATCACCCCCTTACTGAAAGTCTTGCTCATCCTCTGAGAAACTCAATTAATATCCATATCCTTCATAGATCTAGTGGCCTCCCTGACATCCCATGCTTCTACTGTGGTTTCCTCTTCTTGTTCATAGAAGCCTACTTTCCTTTCTACCTCCTCCCACTGCCTCTTTTCTTCTTCTTCCTTCCTTCCTTCTAGCATTCCTAAGAGTAGTGGTGGACTGAGTTTCAGGCCAATCCAATTGACTTTCAGCCTTTACATAGATTGCTTGTACATGGGTGTCATGTTTAGTGCTTCTCTCAATATTTGAGGAGAGTGGTACTCTCTTATCTTTAAGTTGTATGGAAATGTGTTCCATCTCCTCAGGAAAGCATGTATGCTATCATCCCCTAATAGCCTGAACATGTCCTCAAAATGTGAAATTTCTTGCTCTTGGGAAGTGATATATTTAGGTGCAAGCTGAGGATCATTTGCAATCAAATTATGGTTACTGATGAGGGCCATGGGATCTGACTGTTCAGCTCTGATCATAAGAGGTTCAGTTTTCTCTCTTGCCAATATCTTCTTCATCTCTGCAGCCCTTGATTCCTCATGGTTCATCCATGATGCCAAAGCCATCAACTGTAAATCTCCTAGCTTGGCATTAGGGTCCCATACATTCATGTTTGTTAAGGCCATGTTGTGCAAATAAAACTCAGACATGTTGGCCCTATATTCTAGTGTGGTATGATCACAAAGATCAATGAACTACCTGTAATCCTGAAATGGCATGATGCCTCTCTGTGTTGGGGTCTTGTTCTGGAACTACAGCCACTGTTACTTGAGGTATAGGGCATAATATTTAGCTAGAATCCTACACTGGATTGCTTCCAGAGAGAGATCAACCATACATGCCAATTGATTCTCTCTTTCTTGCAGTTGTCCTCTCAACCATCCATTTTCTATTTCTAGTTGATTTTTCATTATGGCCTCTCTGTATCTCAAGCTACTTAGCTCTCTACCCATCTCCTTGAGCTTCTCCACCATGTGCCCAATGTCTTCCACCCCCTTGGATTTTGCGATCTGCATCCATGGGTGAGTTATGGTTCTCTCCTTCTTAAGCTCGAAGAACAGTGGAATAGAAAATTTTTGAGGTATGACCCTGCCTCCTTCAATAAACCTATAGTAGGAGTCAAGGTTAGGTTAGGGGCTTATTTTGACTCTAGGTCCTCTTCTTTAGTTCCTCGCTGTTGGCCTACCTCTTTTTCCAATTTTTGTGTCTCCTGTAGGTTCAGCAGAGTATCCTGTAGGACTACTTCTGCTTCCTGTAGATTTTGTTGTGTATCCTGTAGGATTGCTTTTCCCTTGGAGGAGGTTGATCTAGTCATAGGCCTTCTCACATAGGTGATAGGAGACTTAGGGGAAGGAATTTTCTCCTTTTGTTTAGGTGAGTCTTCAATCACAATGGGAATTTTGGTTGGTGTTTTGGGTTTCCCCTGCCTTATTCTTGTGCTTTTCCTTGTCCTGAAATATAAGGGGGTCTGTCTCTATCTTTTGCCTTTTTGCTTGATGGGGGTGCTAAGAGCAGTGAGGGCAGTTGCTGCCTCTCTCTCAGTGGGTTCTGGAGACACCCTAGGTGACTCCTCCCTGTCTTTTGCCCCCTCTTTCCCATTTCTTTCTTCACCTATGTCTTTCCTTTCTTCTTCCTCTTGTAGATCCTCATCATCTTTATCAGTTTCCTCCTTAACATCCTCCTCTGTTTCTTCATCATCCTCCTTCTCTTTCTCCTCTTCTTCTTCGTCTTCCTCATTTTCTTTTTTTCCATATTCTTCTTCATCCATCTCATCTTCATCTCCTTTTGTTTCTTCTTCTTCCTATTCTACTTCTTCTTCCTCTGCTTCAGTCTCTTCCTCCCCCTCTTCACTAACAGTAGGACTAACATCATATGTGAGAGCTTTGATGTCTTCCTCTTCTTGCATGTCTCTGAAAACTAACCATTGTATAGAAATTCTGAGGTTTTGGAGGGAATCTTCTATAAGGATTCTAATTAACCCATGGTGAGCTAACTGTTGGGAATTTCCCTCTTGCACTTTGATGCTTGAGTCTATCAGTGATTGCAGCAGGAAGTATGGTATGTTGAGCCTGTGGTGAGGGGGTGTTTCTACTCCAAATCTCAATTCTTCAAGAAGCCTAAAATGATAGCCATAGACCACACTATACCTACCCTCACATGAAATGTATTTAATAAGTTGGTAGCTTACCTCATTCCAGGGATATGGCAGACTTTCTCTCCTTACTCCATTTTTGTCCTTAGTGCGTTCCTCACCTTCTGAAAAGAATTTTGGTTTGGCAACCTGGCTATCTCCTTTGTCTTCCTTCCTCCATGGTACTCCTAGGGGAAGTGTGGTAACTCTGCTAATGAGTTTAGGGGTGAGTTCTATGGAGAGGCCTCTTACCACAACAGTGGCATGGATTCTGGTGAGTGGAATGAGGGAGAGAGCAAAATCTTGGGCCACCTCATCATCATAGCCTCTTAATTTTTCGAAAAACCCCATCCAATTATGCCTTGTGAAGATTTATAGTACCTGAGGGTGTTGTTGGATTCTCACAGTGTTAGTGGGATCCCTCTTATTAAACCCTCCTATCATCTTGGTTGGTGAGGTTTTGAGGAGATGAGATGGTTGATACAATTTTCAAATGCAGAAGTAAAAAACTGAGATGACTGTGTGGACAATTCTCTTGCACAGCTGCCAAATTCACTCAAACTAGAGGATTTGTTTTTGTTCAATTTACTTGGAAAGAGGAATGTAATTACAGAGCCTACCTCTTCATAATGTTTTTTGTGGTCAACCCTCGAGTTTTCCCTCTGAAAATCCTCTCGGCCTATCCTGTAGACTGTCTCTGTGTATCCTGTAGGAATCCTGTGTGCAATCCTGTAGGATTTCCTGTGCAATCCTGTAGGAATTCTTGTGTAGAAAAATGATGGTGTCTTCCTTGTTGTAGGTTTCCTGGGTATGAGAGTGACTTGTGAGAGCAAGCCTTGAGGAAGTGAATGCATGAATGCATGGGGACGACAATTATTTCCTCTTATGGTCATTTGGGGTGAGGTGGTGTGCTGGAAGCCGAGGTACGGTTTCCATTTTTGGACCGTTCGTCCCCACTAGCACCTCATCATTCCCCACTTCCTTATAATCAACTCCCACTTCATGCATCCATAGCCTTAACTGCTTCTATCCTTCGCCTTTCTATTTTTGAGTTGATTGTTTCCACGTGTGAGAGGACGAATTGTTTTGTCTTTGTTCACTGATTGAAGGTGGCCAAGTTAATTGCCCACCTTTCGCTTATAAACCAACTTACCTGTAACCTTTACATATTTTGACTACATTATGCACATGAGAGAGTGAGCGGGATACTTACCTGTGGTGCTTAATACCTTGCTGCAGTGGTTGAATACCAGAGGTGCTTGCTATGTGTATTAGCTGCATGCTAGTCTTCTTCCCTTTTTTTGTTGTTATCTGATGATTTTTTGTGGTGTAGGTACCTGTTGTTGAAGATGATGACACTGCTGTTGCTTTGGAGTCCCTTCTGCTCTTGGATCATCATGTTGGAAGCTTTCTGTTCTTATGATTTGTATTCTGTGGGATAAGCTACTACAGGATTTCCTACAGGATGTCCTGTAGTTGCTTCTCCCTCAAAACTCTTAATCATACCTTCTGCTGGGAGTTTGAGGATGGTGACATGGATGGAGAGGGAGACTAGGAGTGTGGAGGACGAGGAATACTCAGGTGATGCTCCCTATTGCTCTCTGTTTCCTTCTTTTTCGAAGACTGTGAAATTTTTTTGAACTGATATATATATATATATATATGTGTGTGTGTGTGTGTGTGTATACACACACACACACACACACACACACATATATATATATATATATGTGTGTGTGTGTGTGTGTGTGTATACACACACACACACACACATATATATATATATGTGTGTGTGTGTGTGTGTGTGTGTGTGTGTGTGTGTGTGTGTGTCTATATATATATATATATATATATTAAGGGTGAATGCAGGGGTGTTGAAGGTGGACATAGGTATGGTCATGGAATGATGATGTAGGTGTGCTATTTTATTGACATAACTGATCATTTTTTTCCTTTAGGATCGCTTCCTGTAGGATTTCTGTGTCACTGCGATCGGGTCCAGGACCTCATTGATCAAAAGCTCCTGATATTCCCGAGGACAAGCCTTATCCAAAATCCTCTTCCCATTCATGAAGTTGGAAGCAGTAGTACCACTCCTGCCGTCAACATGATGTTCTCTCTTCTATGCCCACAGGATCATCCTGTAGGTTTTCAAGGGATCTTGTAGGTTTACATGGCATCTTGTAGAAAACGCAGTCCCCTTGTAAATTGAAGGAAAGGAGTGGAAAAAATGAGAGAAATGGTAGAGTGATGAATGAAAAATGAGTGGAAAAAAAAAAATGTGAGTGAAATATCTCTCTTGGTGATCCTCCTTTGCTCTCTGATTGTCCTTCTTGCTGACTTGCAAAATAGAAATTTTCATGATTTTTCTCTCTTTTTTTTTAAAACAACTAGGTTGCCTCTGAGAGGTTTTCATCCTAGTTGTTTTCCCTGGGCACCTCAAGAGAGGTTTTCACCCAAGGATCTTTTTATTCTCATTTATTCTCTCTCTTTTCTTTATATTGACACCATTGGGCCACCCCAAGAGGTTTTCAACCTGATAGTGGGACTCAGGTGCCTCATGGAGGTTTTCACCTGAGTCCTTATTCTTTTTCTTTTTTCTCTCAGTGATTTGATGAGGTAGGAGTTGAAACTTGCTCCACTACCATCACTGTTTTATTGATATCATCAATGAATTCTTGTTTTGAAAATGGTCTCTTGTAAAATTTCAGTCGGTGTCCATTAACATGTAAAGGAATGGCCTCTTCATCTATGGTTCTGATATGTATTGAACCATTATCATGGCATCTTTCTACAACATAAGGTCCTAGCCATCTTGTCCTTAAATTTCCCTTGAAGTCTTTATACCTAGAATCATATAACAAAGCCCAATCACCTTCTTGAAATTGCTTTTCCTTGATGTTATTGTCATCCCAAATCTTCCTCTGAAGTTGAATTACCTCTGTATGTAGGAGGGCCTGCATTCTGAACTCATCCAAACAATTCAACTGAAGCAATCTCTCTTTTTGTGCACTGTTGAAATCTAGATCTAGTTGGGCTACCATCCTTAATGTGTTATACTCAAATTCAATGGACAACAAGGCCTTTTTCCCATAGACCATCTCAAACGGTGTGAATCCACTAGTTGTCTTCCAGGTGGTATTATAGGCCCAGGTGGCCTCAACTAGTCTATATACCCAATCCTTCCAGCTGTTGCTTACCACTTTGGTCAAGATGCCCTCCATCACTCTATTGGTCACCTCTACTTGTCCATTAGCTTATGGATAATAGGTAGTGGAGGTTCTATGCTTGATCTTGTGCTGGCCGAGCAAGTCCTCAATCATGTTGGAGCTGAACTAGTTGCCTTGGTCCGTGACCAGCTCTCTAGGGTACCCAAATTTGTAAAATACATTCTCCCTTAGGAACTCAACTACCTTCTCTTTTGTTGCTTCCTTAATTTCCTTGGTTTCAGCCCACTTATTCATATAGTTATTGCACACAATGATGTACTGCTTTTGTTTGGAAGGAGGGACAATAGGTCCAATGAAGTCCATGCCCCACTTGTCAAATGGCTCAAATGTCATCTGAGGTTGCAGAGGAATTTCATCTCTTGGAGTAGGCCTTCCCATCCTTTGGCACCAATCACACTAACTAGTATATATTTTCACATCCTGATGAAGAGTGGGCCAATAATAGCCTGCTTGTAACACTTTGAATGTTGTCCTCTTTGCTGCAAAGTGACCTCCACAAGGCCCATCATGATAGGTCAGAAGGATGTCAAAGGCTTCCTCCTCCCTGACACACCTTTTCAAGATTTGATCTGGGCCAAGTTTGAAGAGATTGCCCCCAGTCCAAGTGAAGGGGATGCTCTTCGTCACTATCTTGCTCTCCTCTTTGGAGGACAAGTTCAGTGGGAACTGTGCAAATACCAAATAGTTTGCTATATTAGCCAACCATAGAGAGAGAACTCAAATAGCAAATAAGTGCTCATCTAGTAATTGGTGATCAACCATTCCTTCTTCACCTGCAGGCAAATTTAATCTGGACAAAAAATTTGCAACAACATTTTCCTTACCAAACTTATCAACAATAGTTAGATCAAATTGCTATAATAAAAGTAACCATCTTATAATCCGAGCATTCACATCTGGTTTATTCATTAAATATTTGATTGCAGCATGGTCAGTATGCACAAATGTTTGATAGCCTGTAATATAATGCCTAAATTTTTTCAATGAATGCACAACAGCCAGGAGTTCCTTTTCGGTCACTGTGTAATTTAGTTCAGCCTTTGACAAATTCTTACTGATAAAGTAGATAACATAAGGCAATTTTTCATCTATCTGACCTAGGGCTGCTCCTATGGCTTTGTGTGAGGCATCAACATGAATATGAAAGGGAAGGGCCCAATTTGGGCCTCGGAGAATTGATGCAGTGGTTAACTTGTTCTTTAGGGTGTTTAAGGCCTCTTGACAACTTTTTGACCATATAAACTCAGAGTCCTTGGCCAACAAACCAAATAAAGGAGAGGCCAACTTGTTGAAGTCCTTTATGAACCTTCAGTAGTATCCAGCTAACCCTAGGAAACTTCTAACATCTCTCTGCTTTTGAGGAGGTGGGACCCTTTGGATGATAGCTATTTTGTTTGGGTCCACCTGCAGTCCTTGCTAAGATATTAAATGACCTAGCACGGTCCCTGCAGTCATCAATAATTCACATTTTTTGAGACTGAGAGACAAGTTCATTTCAATGCATTTGTGCAATACTTTGCCTAGCTTGGACATAGCCTCTTGAAAATCACACCCATAAGGTGTAAAATCATCCATATAAATTTCCACCGCATCATGGACTAACTCGACGAAAATACTCAGGACTGATCTCTGGAAAGTGGCAGGAGCATTGCATAGGCCAAAAGGAAGGACCCTATAGGCAAAAGTACCCCAAGGACAAGTGAAGGTGGTTTTATCCTGGTTTTCTAGGCTGATCTGGATTTGGTTGTACCCGTTGAATCCATCAAAGAAAGAGGGAAATGGCCCTTCTTTGTCGCTTTGTTCAACTCCCTGTAATCGACACAAATCCTCCAATTACCATTTTTCTTTGGAACTAACACCAAAGAAGAGACCCACTTACTGTCGGAGATAGGGTAAATGAAACTTGCATCTAGCAGTTTTTGCAGTTCTTCTTTGACTATATCTTTAAGAGCTGGATTCATCCTCCTTTGGGGTTGTCGTACTGGCTTGCAACCCTCTTTGATGTATATGTGGTGAGTACACATTGAGGGGTGTACTCCCTTCATTTCTTTGTAACTCTAAGTAAAGGCATCTAGATGTTCATTTAGCATGTTGCATAAAATCTTTTCTTGGAGAGCAGAAAGAGATGGATTGATTTTCAAGGTTCTCTCAAGGCCGAATTCTATGGTTTTGACAGGGAGGGGGTTGGAATCGGCCAAGCATAAGTCAATTGGATGATTGTTATGGGTTTCCTTTACTACATATTCTAAGGGTAGTGTACTAGGAGTTGGACTTTAGAGTAGGTGTTCAATCAAATCATCTTCATCCTGCTGTTCACCTCCCATGGTTGTTTCTAAAGTATAAAGTTGGGCGGAATAAACTTCATCTTCTTCCTCCTCCTCCAACCATAAAGGTAAAACATGCTCTAGAGATGGCTGAGCAAGAGGGTATAGGACTAACTTCTTGGACATATACCCATTCTTGATGGTCATATTCCCAGCTCTGCAGCTAATGTAAGCATCGACAGTGGTCAACCAGGGTCTCCCAAGGATGAGAGGGTAACCATTAAGCCTGGCCTTAGACTGGAGAACTAGGAAATCTGCAGGGTACTCCCAAGAGTCAATGGAGACCATCACATCCTCCATAATCCCCTTAGGGGTCACTGTTGAGCGGTCTACAAGTTGCAGAACTGTTGTGGTCTTCCTCAATGAACCTTGGAGGTTGAGCTTGAGCATGGTGTCCTTGGTCATCACATTAATGGCAGCCCCAATATTGATCAAGGTGTGTGGGACAATGGTGCCATTGATGTGCACATCTACTACGGGGCTTCCAGGGTCCAAGTACTTTGGATACATTACCTGCCCCAGCATTAAGTCGGACAGTTTTCCAATGACATTAATGGTAGGGGCATCTCTTATTCACCTCCTTGGATACTTGAAGTGTTTCTCCTTAATCAACTTATTGTAAATAGGAACATCTTTTATTGCTTGGAGAAGTGGAATCTTTACACATAGATTTTTCAATTCTCCCAGAAGTTCAGTCTCTTCTGGGGTAGGCTAGAGTGGTTGGGTTAATCTCTCAGGAAATGGTGGATTCACTTTAAGAATGCTTTCCTCTCTTTCTTCCTCAACCTCCCTAGGTGGAGGTGGAGGTTGGTTATCTGAGAGAACTCTCTCAGATCTCAAGTTAATCTCCTAGATTTCCACAACATAAGCTGGATATGATGTCTCTCCACTATATACTTGTTGAACCTGTCTGTTGTTCAGGTTCAGATTTGGCTGGGCAGGCATCTGGGGTTGCTTGGGTGGAGCAAAGTGTAACAACTATGGTTGGGCAGGTGGTGGAGGAAATAAAGCTGAAGCATTGTTGTATTAGGGTCTCCACCCCTGGGGCGGTGCATTCCACTGAGGTTGTGGCAGAGCATATGGTTGAAATGACTAGCTGGCTAGATGGGAGTGATATTGAGATGCAAAGGACTAAGGAGGGGGTGTAGACCAAGAAGGATGAGCAAGGGGTCCCCAAGAAGGTATGGTTGTGGTTTGGTTGGAGTTGTAATATGCATGGGATGACCCTTACATGCCCTGCTGGTATGGTCTAGGCCCATGAGGTCTCCTTTGGTTTATGTAGCAAAGCTGCTCAATAACCCCTTCAGCTCCTTGATATACAGCTTTGAGTCCATGCAAAGAAGGGCACTTGTCTGTGGAGTGGTTTTCTTCACAGACTGAGCTAAATTCAATAGAATTCAATGGAGATTCATTCCTAGGATGCCTCCTGGTGCATCTAGGACAAAAAATGGCCAAGGCTCTCTTTGCTTCCTCCTACTTTCTCTTAATGCACATAGTGTCCATTTGCAAGGCAAGGGTTTGCAACATCTCACTTTTGAAATCTTCCAACATGTTTCCAATTTCACCCTTGATAGATGAGTTGGAAGAGGATGTACTTACCATAGGTTGACTACCCCTATGCTTTTTCCTAGTTGCCCTAGAATGGTTTCTAAAGACGGTCTTGATATCCTCATAGGGTAATTGGTAGATATCTCCTCCTGCTAACAAGTGTAGGGTATCCAGAAGATCTTCCCTTACTCCACTAAGCAGGACCAACTTTAGTGAATCAGGTTCAAGTGTGCACTTGGCCCTTTTGTAACTAAGCTAGAATCTTTCTTCGTAATCCTCTAGGGATTCATCATTGCCTATGGTCATCTTAAAAATTTCCTCTTTAGTATCCTTTGACTGACAGTAGTCTCGATACTTTTTGTTAAAGGCTTGCTGCATCTAAGCCCAAGTTGTGATGCTATCCCCAGGTAAACCCATGAACCAGCACAATGCTACATCCTTGAGGGTAGATGGAAATAGTTTTAACTTCTGCTCATCATCTGTATAGTCATAGGTTCGGCATATAACAACAAACTCAAATAGGAAAGTGTCGAGGTCTTCTGTGGTCAAGCCATGGAAATGAGGTAGGGCAGAGGGGCTTATATTTTTCATCTTAGTGTCCCCATTGGTTTCCCTGATGGGGAAGGCACCCTCAACTCTCTCTCTATTCCCTCTGTCATTTCTGTTTTCAGCCATTGGTTCAATAGGAATGGGTTCTTCTTCTTCTTCTTCCCCTGTAGGTTCTTCAAATATGTCAGGTTGCTCACCTAAGGGTTCCTCTAGTTCACAACCACCGAAGAAGAGGGAAGGTTGGTTGTTTGATGTAGTGGGGGTATTTGGCAAAAATTTCCCTAAGTTATCCCTATTCCTACGAGGCATGAAAGGAAATGTTTTTGGGTTGGTTTTGTGTTTTTTTTTCAAACTTGGAAAGTACTTTGCAGAATTGAAATTGTTGATTAAATGAAAACTACTGACTGAGTGAAAAACTACTTGCTGAATTGAAATCTTGCTTGCAAAATGGAAAGGAAAGCAGAAAATGTAGAATGAAAAAGGAAGCAACTAAATTACTTTTGCAGAAATAAACTAATGGCAGAATATTAGAGACAAGAAATAGAAGAAAGAAGCAGTATTCACATATTACTCAAACACCTCCCCGACAACGGCACCAAAAAGTGATGAGCGTCGATATTGCAGCAAGAATGTTGCAACTCCTGGGCTACTAGCTTTACTTTGTCAACCCGGGGTTCGTACAAACTTGGAGGTGACAGTGTTGTATACACAAGTAACAGTGATGGTTCTGCCTTTTGTCACGGTTCAGTTGGTGAGAGACCACTAGGGTTTTCAAGCCAGACTTATATGGATTCAGAAGAAGCTTGGTTTCTTGATGGAAGAAAGGGAAATCTGCTCTAAGGGAGAGCTACTCTACTGCAATAATGGAAAAGACCGAAATTCAATGCTAAATCACACCATTTCCTAATTAACTGCCAAGAAACTATGCTTTGCAATAATGCTAAATTATCATGAACCAAATGCTACTATCTAAGCATGGAAGTAAGAAGCATCAAACGTCATTAATGTGCAAATAAAGGGACTGAAATAAATCTGTTTTTGTCTTTTCATGCAAAATCAAGTATGCAAACTAATTTTTTTTGGTGATGTGGTAGGTGAATTAAGGATGTTGGAGTATGGTTGGAAGGGTTAGGAGATGGTTGGATGGTGTGGGAGACCCTTGCGAGGCTTTGGTGGCTTCCTAGAATTTTTCCCTCAATTTGACCTCAAAATAGGCCATTTCAGGAAAAGCTACAGGATGTACTAGAAACCTACAGGATTCCCTGTAAACCTACAGGATACAGCCGAGAGCAAAATGGAAGGTGTTGGAGGTGATGGAAGGCTTAGGGAAGGTGGTAGATGGTGGAATTAAGTGATGAAATGTCTAGGATCAGTCAAAAGTCGGCAACAAAGATGGAGGATGGTTGGATTCGCTCAATGTGCTTGGAAGAATTTCTACGAAAAATGATGAAAACTAGTGAAGGAAATGGCGAAAACAAGGAATGACTATGGTGGATGGAGTGGAAGGTGGTTGTTGGCTATGAATTCTTTGTCTCCTCCTAAAGTACCTACTATTCATAAAACATTTATAATTCCCAAAAATCTATGTAAACAGGGAGCATTCTCATAAGCTAGAAAAGCAGAATTAATGAACTAAATGCCTAGATTATGCATGAGGAAAGTTGTTGAAAGGAATGAAAGCATGGATGAGATATACTACAAGAATGAAGATAGAAGAGATGGAAATGAAATCCTACTTTGCAAAATTGATCAAATGCTAACTTAAATACAGTAACCTCTAAAGCTTATGCAAGAAATAGAAATCTGTGTTTTTGGGGCTGCATAAGGGTCCCTTCCTCAAATCGTGAAACCAAAGGGAGGAAATGAGGCTAAGACACCCACTGACAACCTTTTGGTACTTCTTTTATCCTTGCTAACATGCTACTAAAGTAAGGCACAAATGGAAGCAAACTAATAAACAACCAATCCAATCTACACTATTTGCAATGAAAACACACCTAAAAGCAAATTAACAATGAAGCTATGAGACTAATCTAAAAATAGATATACAAAAAATAGGAGCCTTGGCTGCTAGGGTTGGACCCTAACCCAAGAGCTTCAGCCCTCTGAGTTAACTCAATGCTCGCTCAAAACAAAACACATTCTTATTACCAAAACAGGAAATTACATCAATAAAACTTTCACAAGTCTAGAGCTCGAACATAGCTTAGAGTTTTACAACAAAAATTTGAATCCTAATGAGGCTCTAGGCTTATCTACATATAAAATGAAGTCCCCAATGAATTCCTTAAAATTAGGGAGGCTCGGCTCCCGAACACGAGATAAACTAGCTCTTTGTCACTCACTTGCTTGGCTGCCTTCTAATCCTCATGGCTTGGCTGCTTACACTCCAAGATGGTGTGATGGATGGAGGAATATTTTAATGTGGGAGAAGTAAATGAGGAGGATTTACATCCTAAAATCCCTCTCCATTGTCCCATTCGAGCTTTAGCCTTAGTATTTGCCGAAATTCCTTGATTTTCTCCTTCAATCCTGCATTCAATGCATGTTAGTCCACTAGGCATGATACCCAACTCTAACTCATCGCATAAAAAATATATAATCAAAAACATGTAATAATTTGTGAGAAAAGTTGGTTTGACTAAGCTAGGAGGTGAATTAAGGCCCATATAATTACCCAACGATGAGGCTCATTACTCTATCGCTAGGCAATAGGAAGAATTTTTAATTTTCTACCAATGTTTTTGTAAATTCTTCATGCCTACTCCATTTCCTTCCTAGTAATATTCGTTAATTGATTCAACTAGTCCTTCCTATATATTTAGAAGTCTATGATTTAGTTATTCTTGCTTGGTGTTTGAGTATATTGTTTTTTCTCCAATTATTTTCATGAAGTGTCAATAATGTTAACTTATTTCCGATAAGTATTACATCTGCGCGTAGGACTAGAATCCTGGCTGTTAGTAATTTTGGTTATGTAATGGGTAGAGAAATTAAGTTTGATTGATTCCCTATAGAGTTTACTTTTGTGGCTATGAGGGGGCGTATACAAAAGTACCCATATCCTTTCGTGACATACCATCCATTAATAGGTAAGGGTTCAGGTACTTTTTCTTTTTCCTTTACCTCTTACATTCAATTTTGTTCTGTGAAAATTCCAGCGTAATTCACGCAATGCTAATGCCCTCATTTCCCTTATCCTGCAAGTGCATATTACCTCTACCTCAATCTACGTTTTGCTTAATAGTTTGGAATTATCAATAATGGCATGCAATTCCTTTTGGCTACTGGGTTGGTTCAATTCCCTTCTTTGTGGTTCAATTTTTCAGCATACCAATGGGGTTTGGATACAAAAATGATTTGGGTGTGTGAATCAACCTTATATGTTTCATATGAGTATTTTGGTTGTTAGTTTTTATTGAATTGTAGAGGCCCTATGTTCTCGTTATTCTCCTCACTGGTGGTTGTTATACCAACTTGAGTTATACTCGACTTTGGTTTTATTTTTCCAAGTTGCAATAAGGCGACCCTACATTTTTATGAGCACAATCTCTGAACTCTTGTAACACCTAACATGGTTTTCATACCATGCACAAACCCTTATGTAATTCGTGATAGGAACAATGCGTTTAAAATTTTGTATACTTAATGACTACATTTTGGTTATGGCCTACTTTAGGAAATTTCTTTTTTTTTTTCTTATTCCGAATGACAGTGATGTAATTCTGCACCCTGAAGTTTTACATGTGTTTATATATATATTCGGATCTCTATTCTCACTCTTTGTGTCGTATAGGTTAAATGGTTGTATACATATGTTGAATGGGCGTGTTCTGCATCTGTATTGATGTCAATTTATAATGGTGGAATTTTACCACTTACGTCTATGTACCTCAGTCTAATTATAATTGTTGTAGTTCCAAATTATTACATGTAAACATATTTATAAAGATGTATTTGCCTCTGTTGCTAGGCAATAGGAAGAATTTTTAATTTTCTACCAATGTTTTTGTAAATTCTTCATGCCTACTCCATTTCCTTCCTAGTAATATTTGTTAATTGATTCAGCTAGTCCTTCCTATATATTTAGAAGTAGATGCTTTAGATATTCTTGCTTGGTGTTCGAGTATACTGTTTGTTCTCCAATTCTTTTCATGAAGAATCAATAATGTTAACTTATTTCTGATAAGTATTACATCTGCGTGTAGGACTAGAATCATGACCGTTAGTAATTTCGGTTATGTGATGGGTGGAGAAATTAAGTTTGACTGATTCCCTCTAGAGTTTACTTTTGTTTCTTTTATTTCTATTCATGTACATGGCTTTTGGCATGTCGCGTCTTAGTATCTATATATTACTGAAGTTAAGTTTTTTCCAGTATTCAACAAAAACATTGATTAAAGAACTGTATATTTAAGACTCTGATAATTGCTTTATAATTGTCCCTTACAACTTCCTTATCGGTCTCATATCATATTTGATTTCTTCCAACACACTTAACAGTTGCCTTTTATAAATGTATAGGTTTATTTTCCACATACCAAAACAAAAAGAAAATCCTATAAATATTGAGTACTACACTCAGCGCGCTAGCTTAATACTTAAATTCCTATCATTTTTTTTCTTTAATAGCGACTAAACTAATGTTTGTCATTTACATGCATTATAGAAACATATTATTATTTCACACTGCTAGATCTGCGATAATAGAGCACATGCATTCTAATAGAATAGTAAACTCAACCCTAAAACAAAATCACCTTTCGAATCACTGAATACCCATGTTTCTGCATTAAACTGAATTTCCTAACAAGTAAATTGGTATTATTAATAATTCTGGGTGCAACATCTACTTAAGACTAATCATGTAACAATGTTGAAATATAATCGAATCAAATGAAATAAAATGAATAAAATCACATAGAAAAAGTAATCCAACCAGAATTGTTGATAGGGGAGCACTTGGGAATCTCACACTTTTCACCACCCAACCTTGAACTCCAATCCCCCAGTTCAACCCTGAGCTGAGAAGTTCTTGCCAGGGTATCAATAACCTTTATTGATCCCTTCCATAGGTATTTTATACCTTTCTTTCATGATAAATTTTTCTTTTAGCAACATCCCACTTTTGCGGTCCTTAACATCCACTTGCCTAGGATTTTCCTTAAAAACCCGCCTTTCTCTCCCGCGATGCTTTATGATTATCCAGGTTTAGCATATTTCCCAAGCTAAGCGATTTAATGGATTTTCTCTCTTATCCATTAAAGCTTATCTAGAATCTTATCTAGAATATTTATCATGAAAGAATTATCCAAATCTAATTTACCAATGAGATTTTTGTTTTTCTTCCTTTGGAAAGAATCTCATATTGAAGTTTTTCATTCCCAAGTACTTCAATCCCATTTATTTAATTACCAATAAAATTATATATTTATTTATATAAAAATTTCAAAGTACTACACGACTTTTCATCCATTCCTACTAACATCATTTAGTATGAACAAAAAAACAACATTACAGCAATGGAGGGGTATTACATTCTTCGACCCTTTTAATTCACACCGTCTTCGGTGTTTATTTCCCTCTGGAATAGTGCTGGATAATTATTTTGCATCTCATATTCCCACTCCCATGTAGCCTCTTCGGGAGTAAAGTGCCATTGCACTTTAACCTGAACGAAAACTCGAATCTGGAGCAAAGTCTCTTTCCGATCTAGGATACCGAGCAATTCTGCCAGAAAGTCTCCTTCGGGTTCCACCTGTAGCATTTTCCAATCAATTATATGAGAGTCGTCATGTACATATTTATTAAGTAAAGATACATTAAAAACATCATGAAATTTGATGTGACTGGGTGATGCTAATTGATAAGCTACGGGCACAATCCTGTCCAAAATTTCAAACGACCCACAAAATTGTGGTGCCAATTTTGGACAGATTCCTATTCTTAATGTACTTTTCCTTGGTTTTACCCTAAAATAAACATGATTTCAATTTTAAACTCTCTGTGTGTTCTTTTTTTGTCTGCATAGATTTTTTGTTTGTCTTGTGCGGTTTTAATGTTTTATTGAATCCTCCGTATTGTTTGCTCGATTTCCTGCAAAGCATCTGGTCCTAGTATCAACCTATCCTCCGGCTGACTCCAACTGAGAGGTGTATGGAATTTTCTTCCATACATGGATTCAAAAGGGCTGATTTTTATGGATGTTTGATAATTGTTATTATAGGCAAATTCTGCTAGATGCATAAATTCTTCCCATTTAGTAGGTCTGTCCATGACATACACCCTTAGAATGTCCTCTAAAATTTGATTGGTCCTCTCAGTTTGGGGATGATATGTAGTTCTGAAATTTAACTGAGTTCCCATGTGGACAAATAATGCCTTCCAAAATTTTGAGACGAATTTGGCATCCCTATCAGACACTATCATCTTGGGTACTCCATGTAATAAAAAATTATCCTTCACGAATATATTAACAATCTGTGTTGTACCATAAGTGGATTGTACCAGTATAAAATGGGTTTCCTTACATAATATATCCACCACCACCATGATGGAGTCGTGTTGCCTCTTGGGCCTCATTAATCCTGTGATAAAATCTAAACAAATTATTTCCCACTTCCATTCAAGCATAGGTAGTGGATTCAACAACCCGATAGGTTGTTAATGTTCAACCTTTACCTGTTGACACTCTAAGCATTTTGATAAATATTCAGCCACATTTTTCTTCATACGTGGACAAAAAAATTCTTCCTTAATGTTGTAATCATTTTTTGGTTCCCCAGATGTCCTGCATAAGGTTTCTTATGATATTCATCAAGTATCATTTGTTTCAAGGCATGTACATTTGGAACATACAATCGTTTCTGTAAATCAACAAATTTTTAGAATTTTCTGCATAACCAGGAATGTTAATCTACTGTAATTTTTGTTGAATTTCCAAGTATTTTGGGTCACTGGTTATGGAATTCCTAATTTTCTCTATCAAATATATATTAACACTACTAATAGACACTTCCATTAGAGTGTAGGCATGTCTGCTCAAAGCATTTGCTATCTTGTTTTCTTTCCCTTTTATGTGTCTAATGTTAAATTCAAACTCACTAAGAAACACCATCCACCTAGCTTGCCTAGCATTGAGATCAGGTTGGTTGAAGAGATATTTTAGGCTGATATGATCGGTTACCAAAGTGAATTTATTTCCTAACAAATAATGCCTCCACATTTTTAAGGCATGTATGACAACAAATAACTCTAAATTGTATATAACATAATTCCTTTCATGTGTTTTCAACTTCCTAGACTCATACAGGCATCGATGAAAAATGTGAATTCTTTATTTGGATCTACAAGTTTTAAAATGGGAGCCACTGTGAGTACACGTTTCAACCTATCAAAACTCTCATGACATTTGGTAATCCATTCAATTTTTACTCCCTTTTTTTGTAGAGAGGTGATAGGATATGCTAGTTTCGAGAATCCCTCTATAAATCTTCGTTAGTATCCCATGATTCCCATGAATGAAAGAATAACAAATAAATACTTTGGTATGGGTCAATTTACAATGGCCCTAACCTTCTTTGGATCAACTATTGAAAATGCAACAAGAAAATCCTAATTTAATTTTGTCCTTGAATAAAATTGGGATAAAATTGTAATTCCACATCTCATGACAACTTGTAATAGTTAACTACGTTAATTTGACGTAGTTGGCTTAGTTAATTTGAGTTGAGGGTCTAACTAGAGTCATGTAGAGTGTCTCCTACAATTAGGAGCAGTAGTTGAGTTTATTTTGAGTTGTAATTATTTAATTCAGTCTAACTGAGTTAAAGTCTATTAAACTAGTTCCAACTGATGGAGGAACTAGTGGGAGGTCTAGTAGTGTCGTGTTGCTTGTAGCCCACCGAGGTGCTTCCTGCAGTCGAGTGTGGTGTTGCCTGAAGTACAGTGGGGTTTTTCCTAAAGTACAGTGGGGTGCTGCCTGAAGTACACTGTGGTGCTGCCTGAAGTGCAGTGTGGTGCTACCTGCAGTAATCAACCAGTAAACTAAAGATTCACTCATAATTAACTGATGCATGTCAAATTAGAGAAAGAGCTAGTTGATATTAGAGTTCAGGGACAATGTACTATCAGTTTTAAAATCATCTAAATTAAACTGATGGTGCATGAAATCAGAGGAATTCCTATGAGGATTGCACAATTCATAATTGAGGAATTTCCCAATTAAATAGGGGATAATTCCTTAAGGAACAATGCAAGGAAATAGGGACTTGGGCAAGAAAGAAAATATTGGCTTTAGCTTGTCTAGGAAACAGTGAGATAGATAGAGATAGTGTAGAGGTTGCATGAGCTTGATCAAATAATTGTAATCTTCTCATATTTTCTGATTAATGCAATATACAAATAACATGGGGTTTTAGTTGTGGCTTTCCCCAAGAAATCATTGTGTTATATGTGATTGAATTCTTTCTCTTATATGCTTCATGATTTCATCGATTGTTTATTGTTTCCACTGATGAGTAGAGTAGATTCAAGTCAATTGTTTTAGCATATTACAATTTTCAGTATGAATCTACAAGGAATTTCTATATTGTATCAGATTTGAAATCACTATAGAAGAGGAGAATACAAGTTTGTCTTTTGCAAGAAAAATCGAATTTGTAGTATCATACTTCAGAGCCAACAGGATGTTGTTCTATGTATTGAGACTTGAATATGCCCTTGAGGGTAGTTCGAATCATATTTCTTGGATGAACGAGATGGAGGCAATGTTGGAAGACAACAAGCTCAAGGAATTCATAAATAAAGAAATTCCTAAGCCTCCAAAAGTTGATGCTCAGGATCTAGCAGAGTGGAGAAAATGTGTTGCAAATGTGAGAAGGATTATCCTAGAAGGAGTTTGAGATCATATTTTCTCGAATATCTATGGTAATGAGACTCCATATGCAATGTGGAAGGCCTTGAAAAACTTGTTTCAAAATAGTAGTGATAGCACTAAAGGACAAGCTTAGAAAAAGCAAGATGGAGAATGGCGACACAACACTGAAGTACTTGACCAAGTTCACCCAATGTCGGGATGAGCTTCGAAGTGTCGGTGTTACAATTTTTGAAGATGATCTAGTGAGCCTAACACTTCTAGGCCTTCCTAAGAGTTGGCACAACTACCAGGACTCAGTTAATGGGAGGGAGAAGCTACTAGAGTGGGAGGGCTTGTGGTCCAACTTAGTGCAGGAATAGATGTAGCGGAACACCAGAGATGGATCCTCATCCAAGCATGACAATGAGGAGAACTACCTTAGCTGAAAGGTGAAGAAAGGGAAGGGGAAGTCATCCAATTCCAAATCAGATTCCAGTAAGGGCATAAAGAAGAAGGACATGTCTAAGATTAAATGTTTTCCCTGTCACGAGATGGGACACTATGCCACAAAGTGTCCGCATAAGAAGGTAGGAAAGAAGCCCTCAAAAGTAGCATGTGAAGTTATTGCTTCACAATTTGAGATGGATTTCACCCTCATCGCTTGCATGGTGACATCAGTGATGGATTGTGTGTGGTACCTGGATATTGGAGCCTCATTCCATATGACCAGCAACAAAGAGTTTTTCAGTAACTTGGAGGAGAAGGACCTCTAGATGCACATAAATATGGGATATGATGAGAGGTATATCATGGCCGACATTAATATTGTTACCTTTCAGAGGGAGTCTGGTTCTCCTCTCAAATTAAATATGCCATGTATGTTCTGAGTTTAAATAAGAATTTGGTTTCAGTTGCCATGTTGGAGGATCGTGGCTACGATGTGATATTTAGAAAGGGAAAGGCTTTCCTTCGTCACATAGCCTCAGGACAAGCAAAGCGGATTGGGGTTTGGGTGAAGAAACTCTACAAATTGGATGTAGAATATTATGTTGTTTTGAGCACAAAAGTAGAGAAGGTGGAAATCTGAAACATCGGTAAGTTGTGGCATAGAAGATTGGGTCACTTGCACCACAAAGATTTGAAGATCATGCGTCAAATTTATACAAGACTTCCCTATGGTACACTAGAATAGAGAGACACATGTAAAGGGTGTACATTGGGGATGTACACCAAAGCTTCCTTTCATGATAAAAACAATCAAGTGCAATCAATCTTTGACAAAGTTCAATCAGATGTGTGTGGATCATTCTCAACAACATCCACGACCAAGCACATGTATTATGTAATATTTGTAGATGATTTTTCTCGTAAGTGTTGGATTTTATTCATGCAGAAGAAAGATCATACATTCGCTAAATTTTGTGAATTTAAAGCACTTGTTGAGAAAGATACTGGAAGGAAAGTTAAAGCTCTCAGAAGTAATAACGGTGGAGAATATGTGTTAAATAAATTCAAGAACTTATGTGCACCAGAAGGCATTTGACAAGAGTTAATAGCACCTCATAACCCACAACAGAATGGGGTGGCTGAAAGGAAGAACATAAGTATTGTGGGAGCTGCATGGGCGATGTTACATGATCAGGGCCTACCATTGCACTTATGGGCTAAAGCATGCAACACGATTGTTTATGTGCAGAACAAAAGTCCTCATCAAATTATCGAAATGAGTACACCAGAAGAAGCTTTTTCAGGTAAGAAACCAGCTGTGGATCAGTCTACTGTCATGTTACCAAGGATGCACAAAAAAAGCTAGAGCCAACAACTGAGTTGGTCATATTTGTGGGGTACATTGATACACTTAAAAACTATCGAGTGTACCTTCCATCTCAAAGGATGACAATGGTTCGTAGATATGTGAAGTTCGATGAAGAGAAGGCCATGAAATGTTCCCTTCAAAGGGAGCTTTAGTTGCAGTTAGAAGAGGAGCCTTTAGCTCCTAAGTAAGAACCTCGGGATGATGTGGAGAAGCCACATGAAGAGGATCAAAGAGTGGAAGCACCCACTAATGTAGAGATTTCCAGAGATGGAAGGAAGCACGAAAGAGAGGCTGACAGATTAATGCATGATGGTAAAGAGAATGTGGGAGCACCCACATCACAGCGCAGGTAGAGGAGGTCACCAGATCGGTACACTGGCTACATGGCTCTTGTGAGAGAGAGTGTAGAGGTTGAATTCGAGGAAGCAGTGTAACAACCAGAATGGTTTGATACATGGTTGAGGAGTATGAATCCATTATCAGAAACAATTTTTGGGAAGCGGTCCCAAGACCAACAGACAAGTTAGTGGTGAGTTCCAGATGGCTTTACAAGGTAAAGCAAACATTAGATGGGAGTGTGAAGAAACACAAGGCCAGATTTGTGGCTAGGGGGTTCTCTCAAGTGGAGGGAATTGATTATGAGGAGACCTTTGCTCTAGTAGCAAGGTACTCTTCAATCAGATCTATTCTAGCACTTTCAGCGCAAATGGGATGGAAAATACATCAGATGGATCTGAAGACAACATTCCTCAACGATGTGATCGAGGGAAAAGTGTATATTGAAAATCCAGAAGGATTTGAGACCTTCAAGAGAGAGTCACATGTGTGCATAATCAAGTGAGAGTTGTATGGACTAAAACAAGCACCCTATGCTTGGTACACTAAGATTGACATCTATTTCACCAGGTTGGGGTTCACCAAAAGTGAAGCAGATGCGAACCTTTACCATATTGCGGTTGAAGGTAAATTTTTTATTGTAGTATTATATGCCGATGATTTGATTCTAACAGGTGATGAGAAGTTGATAAAATCTTGCAAAGAGGATCTTGTAAGAGAATTCAAGATGAAGGACTTGGAGCTCATGCATTATTTCCTTCGTATGGAAATATGGCACGGAGATGGGGAATTGTTTGTCTCTCATGGCAAGTATGCCAATGAGATACTGAAGAAGTTCCACATGGAGAGAAGAAACCCATGCAGACTCCTCTAGCAGGTAATTGGAGGAAGGAAGATGCTACTTCAGGTAAAGTAATGGAAGCTACTATTTATAGACAACTTATGGGTTCACTCATGTATTTGGTGAACACACGGCTGAACATATGTTTTGCAGTTAACCATCTTAGCCAGGAAAGGAAATAAGGACTTGGGCAAGTAATAAATTGGCTAAGTATTTGCCTAAGCTTGTCTAGGAAGCAGTGAGATAGAAAAATATAGCGCAGAGGTTTCTCAGGCTTGAGCAAAGCATTATAATTTTCTCATATTTTATGATCAATGCAATATACAAATATCAGGGGTTTTTAGTTGTGGCTTTCCCCAGGAAATCATTGTGTTATGCATAATTGGATTCTTTCTCTTATATGCTTTATGATTTCATCGATCGTTTATTGTTTCCATTAATGATTAGAGTAGATTCAAGTCAATTGTTTTAACATATTACAATTTGCAATTTGAATCTACAAGGAATTTCTACATCAGCAACTAGTCCATCCTTTGAAATTGTAGGTTTTAACCCCTACATAAATTACCTGCATACGAATTAAAAAAAATAAAATAAAACAAAATAAAAAATAAACAATGGCAAGAGCATAACACATAAAACAAATATACCCAGAGATTTTCCCTAGATCGCAAAATCGGGACAACCAGATTGAGTTTTCATTATGTTCCTTTCAATCTTACAATACATATATATACATGACAAAGCATCCATAAACCTCAATCCATTAACCCTAGATTAGAACATAACTATGGTTCCCTTGACTGGATCTACAAAATACCATGGACCGAAAACCATCGTGCCCAAAACCATGTGTGAAATCCATGCACAAAACCATAGGTAGGTTCACCCACCTAATATAGGGTCCAAATTTTTTTTCCTTGGGGCACTACCCCGAACCCTGTAGAGGGGGGCTACCGCCCACCTCAAATCCCCCGATAGGCGCAGACCCCCCCCCCCGGTTTTAACTAGGGGGGCTAGTTATGGAAAGAATATAACACAACCCAACTAAAATGATGTGACCCAAATATTGTATTTTGTTTTTTTGAAACTCACATTTATTAAATTTGGCATACAACTGATGTTCCCTTAGAGTTTGCAATACCAATTTCAAGTGTTCTTTATGTTCTTCTTCATCTTTAGAATATACCAGGATATCATCTATAAACACTAGTACAAATTTGTCCAAATATATTCTAGAAAAATTGTTCATCGGGCACCTAAAAGTTGTTGGGCATTAGTAAGGCCGAATGGTAACACTACAAACTTGTAGTGACCATATCTAGTTCTGAAGGTTGTCTTATAAATATCTTCATTTTTTATTCTCAATTGATGATATCCAGTCCTTAAGTCATTTTTTGAAAAAATGGTTGCCCCTCTTACTTGATCAAATAAATCATCAATACGAGGCAATGGATACTTATTTTTAATGGTTAACTTGTTTAGTTGTTGATAATCGATGCACATCCTAAATGTGCCATCCTTCTTCTTGACAAATAACACGGGAGCCCCCCATGGTGACACACTAGGACTAATATAGCCTTTGTCCAATAGTTCCTATAGCTGCATTTTCAGCTCCAGTAATTCAGGTGGATTCATTATGTAAGGATCTCCATACACTAGGGCTGCACCAGGTACCAAACCAATGGAAAAGTCTATATCCCTGTGTGGGGCATTGCGGGGGGGAACTTGGAATTTATTCTGGAAAAACATTAGGGAACTCCCTAATAACCTATAGGGTATCTAATTTTGATTCTTCACCTTGTTGTTTACCTGCTTCTACATGAACCATAAATAATTGACACCCCTTTCGTGCACTCTTTTTCATTTGTAAGGATGAAATTTGTTTAACTAATATGGGTTTTGGTATGCCTTGAATTATTTGAGTTTGTCCTTGCTAATTCACATATCTCACCATTTTTTCTAAATAGTTTATAATGGCCCCTTGATTTTCCAACCAATCCATGCTTATTATTACATCATATGATCCTAGGCGGAGTAAATTTAGGTTTATTGCTGAGGAATAACCATTTAAACCAAGATGACGTTGTTTTACTTGGATGGTTACTCTTCTCTTAGTGCTAGTTGCTAACTGTACCATCCAGGCAGTTTTATATTTTTCATCTTTAAGTTTACATTTTTCTACCACCTGTGGTCCAATGTAACTTAAACTAGCCCCTGGATCAATTAAAACATAAACAGGTCGGTTGGAAATAATACCTTCAATTTCAATCATTGTTGATTGATGTTCCACTTGTCCGTCCTCCAAGGTGGCGCTTATTCTGGGAATATTTCAGCAATATCATTTGCTGTGGTGGCTTCATGAACAGCCTATATAATTTGGACATATATGGGATTATGTGGATAATCCTTTAGCAGATGAGGTTCAACACACCCCCAACACTTCAATGGTTCTCTTTCTTTAATCCACTAATTTTTTTCCCATTCATATCCATAGGTTTTGAACCAGCTTGAGACTGTGCTAGCTGATTTACGTTCCCCTTGTTGAACTTTTTCCATTGATGATCCTTTCAAAAATTTTAAGATAGAGAGGTTTCTATCATTTTTCTCCAACTATCGGTTTGGCTTTATCCTTATTCTTAAAAAAAAGAGCATTATCCCTTATTCTTAAACCGCTGGTAACACAACCTCACATTCCTTATTTATTCATCCATTGTCTTTGGATTTTCAAACTCAATCCATTCCTTGTAGATGGTAGGAAAACAATTCACAAATTGTTGTACCTTAGCTTTTTCTTCTTTAATGTAGGGAACATACCATATTAAATTGGTAAACTTTGCCACAAATTCGTCCATAGTTAACTCTCCTAACCTTAACTCATGGAACTCCTTTGCACAATCATCATAATAATGTTCACTTAAATATCGGTTCTTGAACTTCTTCCAGAATTCCTCCCAAGCTACTGTCTTTTCCTCCAACAGATGCACACTTTTAGCTTCCTCCCACAAGAGAGAAGCTTTACCTTACTGCCGATAAATGGCAAATCTGGCCTTTAAGTTGCTCTCATATTCATAGACTTGGAAATATTTGGTCATATTCAGTAACCATGCTTCCACATCCTCCTCCTTTTCCCATCAAAAGTAGGGGGCTTGATTTTCCTAAATTCCCCTTGTAACTCCATTTGTTTCTTTCTCTTTTGTGTTCTTGGATATGTTCTATCAGATTCCCCCCACTTTCAGATTGCTCTGATTCGCTACCTCTTTTATTTTCTTTCAGGATTTCAGGTTCCACCGTTTTATGGCTAGACTTTTCAGTGAACCTTTTGACCATCCTTTCATGCTTCTCGCTAGCCTTTAAAAAGCATTCATTGCTACTCCTCAAGTATTCCAATTCTTGTTAAAGGTTTCTAATTACATCCATGAATTGAGTAGTTGTTGGGGTGGCTTCATCTCCCAATTCAACATACAAGTCCTCACCTCTAGTGATAGGTAGAGCCTCCTCTGCAATCTTTGTTGTAATCAGTTCACGTGCTTACCTTGAAATTCAAACGAAAATTATTATTAGTTCTTCCTTCGCACTACACTTTTTCAAGTTTACATAATGCTATTTATTACTGTTTGTAGTGGTTCCTTGGCCCAATGGTGAAATTGGGCTCTGATACCATCTGTCACAAATCTTCCTATACAATACAAGAAAAGTATTATTTTTTTCTTTTCCTAGCTTTGTTTCTAGCACCATCACTATTAGTTTACAAAGTATATATTGTTACCTTTGTCCCTAGAAGAATTAATTTCTTTCACTCTAAACTTAGGAGATTTATCTTAATTCTAGGTTTAATATAATTATCATGTATGAGGGAAATACCCTTTTAACCAAATAAAGGCAATATGATATAGGGTTTACAATGGTACATTATTTTGTTTGGTATGATTATATAGAACATGCCACATATAAATTAAACCATACCTTAAGATCGATTTATTTATATTGTTTAACTATGTGATACAATTGAATTAAATTCCTATGTCCTAAAGTGGTGTGATATTTATAACTTCTTTGTTAATTCCCATATTGCGTGTGCCACCCCTCCTTGGGCAATTAACATGTGATTGGCTTTAGCCACATCTGCCTTCGTCACATGAAGGCCATGTGACTGCTATCGCAGCATTGGGACGAGTTAGGATGAGGGGAGGGCCATCGAACGACCATAGTTATTCTACGTAACCCTAACCCATTTTGGAACCTAATTGTTTAGTCAATGTGCCATTTTCACTATCGTTCTCTCCATCTGATGGCATCGTTGAATCGCTCTATGTCCATACACGTCATCTAGATTTCTATGGGTGCACAAATGACATGAAAACACGTGGACTCCGCATGCCTCCACCACCTGTGAATTTCGACGTTTTTTTTTTTTTGGTTTCGTTTCTTGTTTGCTATGGTTTTTCTGTGTATGTTTTTCCACTCCCTCATTCATTGTTTTGATGTTGCTCTAGGGACACTGACAATAGGCTTAGTCCCTTCTTCAGGCATGAAGCCCAGCTTTGGGAGTTTATTCCTTCAATATGATTCATTGGTAGCCTCGAGGTAGTTTTCTTTTTCCATGTTTCAATTCAGGCTAAAATTTTTCCACCATTGTAACTGATTTTTTTTCTCACATTGACTGGGGATTTAACAATTCTGGTTTCCTTTTTCCTTATACAAAGAGCACAAAAACACTGAATCCTTGACTTCGTGGCCTCCATTCTCTAGAGAAAAGTTAAGGTATGGTTCCAGTACTTTAGACTATTTTTTGTTTGTTTAATTTTGTCCACAACTTGGCATTTCTATCCATGTGTGACTACTACGCTCTTGTTTTCTCTTTGTCCATACAGGGTATTGGTGTACAAACTCCTTGATGCAGCAACGTCAATATTCGAAGAAAAATACGAGCTACTCCCAGGTAATTAAGAGTTCTATTTTACCTTGGGTCTTGGTAATTTATAATGTTTCACGGTTTATATAGTTATAATTCTATGACTGGAAAATCCGTATGGAATTACCATTTCTTGTGTTAGTTTAACTGACCCTAATGCTCACATTTCGGTTGTGGCTTTGCAAAGGCATGGCTATGAGTGGTTGTACACATAAGTACCCACCTCCTTCCGCGACATACCATCAATTAACAGGTAAGGGTTTAGGCACTTTTTCTTTTTCCTTTGCCTCTTACATTCAATTTTGTTATGTGAAAATTCCAACTTAATTCATGCAATGCTAATGCCCTCATTTACCTTATCTTACAGGTGCATATTACCTCTACCTCAATCTACATTTCACTCAATAGTTTGGCACTGCCAATAATGGCATGCAATTCCTTTTGGCTACTAGGTTGGTTCAATTCCCGTCTCTGTGGTTTGAATGTTCAACATACCAATGGGGTTTCAGTGCAGAAATGATTTAGGTGCGCGAATCAACCTTATATGTTTCATATGAGTATTTCAATTGTTAATTTTTTATTGAATTGTAGAGGTCCTCTATTCTCGTCGTTCTCCTCACTGGTGGCTGCTAGACCTACTTCAGTTATACTCGACTTTGGTTTTGTTTTTCCAAGTTGCATTAAGGCGACCCTACATGTTTATGAGCACAAATCTGAATTGTTGTAACACCCAGCATGGTTTTCATAACATGCAAAAACCCTTATGTAATTTTTGATAGGAGCAATGCATTTAAAATTTTGTATACTTAATGACTACATTTTGGTTATGGCTTGCTCCAGGCAATTTTTTGTTCTTATTCTGGGTGATAGTGATGTAATTCTACCCCCTGAAGTTTTACAAGTGTTTATATATATATATATATATATATTCATATCTCTATTCTCACTCTTTGTGTTGTATAGGTTAAATGGTTGTATACATATGTTGAATGGGTGTGTTTTGCATCTGTATTGATGTCAATTTATAATGGTGGAACTTTACCACTTATGTCTATGTACCTTAGTAAAATTATAATTGATTTAGTTCAAAATTATTACCTGTAAACATATTTAACTATGTAAACTTTGAAACGGGAACTCTGGCCAAAAAACCCCGAAAAAACATAAAAAACAGTGCTAAAAATGAAAAGTGTGTATACTGGAACAATGATTTTATTTTTTAGGGGTCAATTTTGAACATGTTTTAAAAGTGGCAGTGACTACGAAATTTTCGTGCAAAATATAGCTTCAAAACAAAAGTGATGATACTGGAACAATGATTTTTTTAGGGTCAATTTTCAAACTTTTTAAAAAATGCTAGTAAAACCAAATTTTTATGTGCCAAACAAAGTTGTTTATGAGGAAAAAAACACATTAATATTTTTGGTAGAATATCATTTTTCTTTCCTAGTATAAATTCAACATGTTTTCAACCATAACATGCTAGATACAAAAGAAATTGAAATTTTTTCAACTATAAAATTAAAAGACCATGACATTATGAACAAATTACATCACTAAATGAATTCAAAAGTCATTATTTGTATATTGAATAAAACATACATTATGTCTCTAATTTAATACCGAATTGTAGATATTTTAAACAATAAAAATTACCATAATTAAGACATATAATCCAACAACATAAAAATGCCTCACAACTTCTCATTTAACACCATATGGAAATCATCAATTTTATTCCAAGATATGATGCATACATAAGTTATATAAATTGTCTTAAACAATTATTCAAAATCACTCATATTTTCTTGCACACCATCAGAATTCACATCTTTAGATGAGTGACTGGATGCTGACGAAGATGTTCCATATTCTTCTCTTTCATCAACTAGTGCCACATCTAAGTCCACATGCATGCCCAACATTTCAAGTTTCAAAATTCTTCTAGATCTATGACTGGTTTCAATAGACTCCCATCTCAACAATGTTCCTTCTGGTAACAACCTTTTCAGAATCTCTATTGTCTTGAAGTAAAGAATTCCTCTCTTTGTTAAATTGAAGTCATAAACAAGTATGTCAACATCTTCCAATTTTAATATGTCTGTGCGGCGGCAATTTATATTTGTACCCTTTCTTTTCTCTTTCCACCATTTTTTTTGTCAACTACCATCTCTGGCTTATACACACCATTGAATGGGTGTGTATTTGTGGCATACCAATGTACTTCAACACTTGTAACATCCTCATTTTCTATAAAGACCTTTATAACTTTAGCAACCCAGAATGGATAGCCATTGGGATCTCCATCTGCTAGCACTGCAATCATGCAACCCTCCTTAATATCCTGTACTAAACCCCTGTAAAGGTCTTCCATGGCTTCACGTTGTGCACGAGATCTTTTGGAACCAATATACATCTCTCTTTCCTCTGCCTGTGAAGAATTAATAATACCTTGAGATTGTTGCTGTTCAACAATGTTTATTTCCTCATGTTCATTCAACACATTTTGTGGCCAAATAAATGGATTTTTCAAAGGTATATCTTCATTTGTTGTTGTTGAAATGATATCACTTTGATTATTGAAAAATGACTCCCACCAAACTGAATCAACAATGTCAAAGTACTCATATGTATATCTAATACATTTTTTAATTTCTTCAAGGCAATCAGAATAATTTATATCTCTATGTCTGCGTGCATTCTAAACTTCACCAACTGATTGTAATAACAATATTTTTGATGCAAATATTGGATGATCTGGAATGAACTTCAAAAATTGCAAACCTGATGATGGTGCCCATTTTGCAGTGGTTGAATACTTCTTGCCCCATATTAGTGTTTTTCCATCAATTTTTTTGATATGAAATTGATGTTTGAAGCTAATGTCATTAAGTTGTTCAATGCATTTCCCCTCACCATATGATCCCAGAATAAACCTTCGCATGTCAACAGTTTCTTCCAACACATCAAAAGTAGGCTCTGACATGTATGATTTCTTAAGACATTCAATTAGTGATGGCAAGCTCCCAACTTGCTTCCTCCTCAATATGACTAAAAAACGACTAAACATCTGATCAATATGGTCATGAGTGTGCCCAACAAGAAGGAAACCAACCTTTACATTTTGAAAAATTCTCAATTCAACAAGCATGTTTAGATATCCAAAAACAACCTAATTTTTGTTTTCATGGCAAGTGTTGTCCAATTGTAGGTACAGAACTTTAGGAAGATTACCAGACCAATGAGAAATCACATCATGAATTATGGTTATGGTCAGATTTGCATCATTATGAATATTTGGAGCTGTGAAGTACACCCTTGGCAACATTTTCCCATTGAAGACCATACAACCGACCAAGTGAAACTGAATAAAATTTTCCTCCTGTAAATTTTTGGGTGTGCGAACAAAATGTGGTAAAAGTGTTTTCTTCTAGTGCATACCATTAATTATCAAACCCAAATATTTATTTGGATTATCATAACACTTCTTTCGATGCTTGTACAACTTCTTCCTTTCGTTTGTTTGTTGTTCGCGATGCTCCTGAGGTTCTTTGACAATTAAATCTACACAACATAAAAGAAATTCATTAAGAAATATGTTTTTATAGTTGATGACTATACAATTTTAAAAGTTAAAGTTATGAATGCTTACCTCTTTCTGACCCTTCACATTTGTCCCTTTTTTATTTAAGAGAAGCATATGTACTGCAAATCCCCATCCTTGTCTTCTAGGGATACGGACATTGTTGAATTCTTTCTTCCATACTTTCACAAAATATTGATATGTAATAAACCTACCAGGTCCCTTAGCGGCTTCTACATATTCTCTGTATAAGTTGTAGATTTCTCGTCTTGAAAAATTATATGGAATATGTATTGTCTCTCTATTTGGCATACACTCTCCATGCTTTGAAAAGAAATCTTTCATCCATGACATTGCAATATCTGATAATGGCCCAAACTGTCTTTTATGACGTACTTCTGAATAAAATGTGGGATCCTTTTCCAAATTTTCTTAAATTCTCGAGAGACAAAAATTCCCAATCAAATGAAACATTTTGAAATCTTTTCTACAGATAAATAAAGTCCTAATATGAAAATCATAACCTGACAATGTAGATTGCATGCACCCAACTAAATATAAATTTTGCATGATTTTATTCATTGACAAATATCTCTTTCTGCTTTCTAATGCAAATTTGAAATCCATATGTTTCAAGCAATATTTTTGGCAACATTCACTTGAAATGAGAGCGCTGATATAACTTCTTCTCGTCAAATATTCTGCTCTACCCCTTGTATAACTAGAACAGCTTGCATTGATACGAAAAGGTCTGCTCCTACTCCTCGATACAATATTTCTTGGCAACATCTCCATCATTGGATCATCATTTGTATAAGGATTTTTATCATCATTAAGAGGAATGTTATCCACACTATGATCAGCTCTGCTTTTCAAATATTGACTTGGAGGATATTCTTCATCTTCCCCTTCTTCAATGCTACTGTCATAGTCCTTAGAATTCAGACTGAATGGAAAATTTGACTCGATGTTTAATGGATATTATTCCTCATGTGCATTGTCAATGCTACTCTCATAGTCCATAGAATTAGGACTATGTCGAAAATGTGACTATTTACTTATTGAAGATGCTACATCCTGTCCTTTGTCACTACTACCCTTATACTCATTAGAATTAGGACTAAGTGCATCATCCTGTCCTTCATCACTGTTGCTCTCATAGTCCTTAGAATTAGGACTAAGAGGACACTGTGACACTCCATTCTTTTGAAATTCATCATCACGCTCTTCATGATTGTTGCTCTCATAGTCCTTAGAATTAGGACTAAGTGGATACCGTGACACTCCAATCTTTTGAAATTCATCCCGCTCTTCATCACTGTTGCTCTCATAGTCCTTAGAATTAGGACTAACTGGACACCGTGACACTCCATACTTTTGAAATTCATCATCATGCTCTTCATCACTACTGCTCTCATAGTCCTTAGAATTAGGACTAAGTGGACACATTGACACTCCATTCTTTTGAAATTCATTATCGCGCTCTTCATCACTGCTGCTCTCATAGTCCTTAGAATTAGGGCTAAGTGGACACCGTGACACTCCATTCTTTTGAAATTCGCCATCATGCTCTTCAAAACTGCTACTCTCATAGTCCTTAGAATTAGGACTAAGTGGACATCGTGACACTCCATTCTTTTGAACTTCGCCATCATGCTCTTCAAAACTGCTGCTCCCATAGTCCTCAGAATTGGGACTAAGTGGACATCGTGACACTCCATTCTTTTGAACTTCACCATCATGCTCTTCATCACTGCTACTTTCATAGTCCTTAGACTTAGGACTAAGTGGAATCTGTGACTCTTTATTTATTTGAAATTCTCCATCCCCTCTTTCATCAGTGCTGCTCTCATAGTCCTTAGAATCAGGACTAAGTGGAAGAATTGACTCTCTATTCATAGTGGAAGAATTCCCACTATATTCATCAATATGAATAGAGTTGTTACGCGATGAAGATGTTGATGTGTATAAATCGAAACTTCACTATCAGAACAATCCATCCCTTTTAAATAGAAGATGTTGAATGATACAAATGGAGAGTATCCTAAAGATATTATATAGTTTAAAGAATGAAATTTTCCCTCCAAACTCAATCACCCAATAGCCGTGGGTGGGTCGTTGTGGTGTCGCGGGTGGGCGGGGAGGTCGGACGAGTGGGTGGGGTGTGAGGGCGGGGGAGCAGTAGGGGGTGTGGGGGCGGCCCGGTGGCTCAACTGTCTGTCGCGCCCAACCCCCGCGGTGGGCGGGTGAGCTACAGGGCTGGGAACCGCATCCCGTCTCGCCCCCTACCACCTTCCCCCCTTCCCGACACCCTCACCCCCTTCACCCACACCCCGCACCCCTGCCCCCTTAACCCCCCTCCACATTCCACCCCCACATCGACCCCTCACCCACCCCCCTGACCCGCACGCCCTCCCCCCTCCTAACCAACCCTCTCCCTCACTCGCCCTCCCCATGCCCTTCTCCACCTTCCCCAACCCCTCACCTTCTCCCCCTCACTCGCCCTTCTCCCCGTCCCCCTGACCCACTCACGCCCCCCACCCTCCTCGTCCGCCTCCCCCTCACGCCTCCCCAGCCTCCCCCTCACGCCTCCTCATCCCCTCCCCCTTCCCCCTGCCCTCGTCCTCATGGCCACTTCCCCCCCTCGCACCCTCCCCCTCACCTCCACCCCGCCTGCCCCTCGTGCCTCAGCCGTGTCACCCCGGCGACCCGCCCCCTCGCCCGGCTGGTGGTCAAGCGATTCCCAGAATCGCCAACCACCAGTTGGGTGGGGAGGCGGGTCGTGGGTGGGGGGCGGAGGTGGAGGCCGTGGGCGGGGCGGAGGCGGTGAGCGATGGGCAAGGATAGTGAGCGGTGAGCGGGGGTGGAGGCAACGGCCGTGGGCGGTGGGCGAGGGCGGGGGCCGTGGGGAGGGCATGGGGCGGAGGTGAGGGGAGGGCGGAGGGGGGGGGGGGGGGGGGGGGCGTGGGCGGGGGTAGGAGAGGGGAGGGGAGGCGTGAGGGGGAGGGGAGGGTAGGGGAAGGGCCGGTGCGGAGGCGAGGGGTGGTGGGGATGGGACAGGACGGGAGGGCGAGGTAGGGTAGGGTGGTGAGGGGAGGGGAGGCATGAGGGGGAGGTGGAGTGGGTGAGGGGGAGGAGAAGTGTGGGTGGGGTAGGTAAGCGGAGGAGAGGGTGAGCAGAGGGTGGATTAGGGGAGGTTTTTCATTTTTTATGCTATTTCTAAATAGTGATATTATACTTAGGTCTTCATATATAGGCCCCACATCTACAATAATTGTTGTTTTTCATTTTTTATGTTATTTATTGTTTTTCATTTTTTATGCTATTTCTAAATGGTGATATTATACTTAGGTCTTTATATAAAGACCCAACGTCTACAATAATTGTTATTTTTCATTTTTTATGCTATATATTGTTTTTCAATTTTTATGCTATTTCTAGATGGTGATATTATACTCGTTTTTATATATAGGTCCTACATCTACAATAATTGTTGTTTTTCATTTTTTTATGCTATTTATTGTTTTTCATTTTTTTATGCTATTTCTAAATGGTGATATTTAGTTAACTTATAGGCCCCACATCTACAATAATTGTTGTTTTTCATCTTTTATGCTATTTATTGTATTTCAGTTTTTATGCTATTTCTAAATGGTGATATTTAGTTTTTTTTTTTTTTGCTATATTTAGTTAATTATATATATATATATATATATATATATATTGTCTATATTTAAATGATGATATTTCTAAATGGTGATATTTATTTTATTTGATATTTAGTTAAATTATTAGATGTTTCATATATATATATATATATATAGTTGCTATTTCACCATTTAGTATCATAGAGTATTTCGTGATATTTAGTTGTTATATCACCATTTATTTGGTGTTTCTAAATGGTGATATTCACCATTTAGTATGGAAGGGGTGGGGAGGGAAGGCTGGGTAGGTGGGCGGAGTGGGTGAGGGGAGGGTGGGTTAGGGGAGGGCGAGGAGGTGAGGGGTTGGGGAAGGTGGGTTAGCGGAGAGGTGGAGAAGGGCGTGGGGAGGGCGAGTGAGGGGAGGGTTGGTTGAGTGAAGATGATCGGCGTGGGGGTGGAAGGGGGCCAGATGCGGGTGAGAATGGGGAGGTTGGCACCCCCCCCCCCCCCCACCGCCTGCCCGCCCGCCCGCACACGTGCACCCCTCTTTCCCACACCCACCCGGCCCGCCCGCCAACCCTGCCCGCCCTCACCCGCCCGGCTGCCCACCCCACCCCGCTGTCCCTCACCCGACCTCCTGTCCGCCCGCCCGCCCGCCCTCTCGTTAGGGGTGGCTGGGCGATTCTGATTATACAAATAAGAAATTTATGATATATTTTTGTTGTTAATTTAAGTTAATATGTTTTTGTTATTTACTAATTTATGTGTTTCTATTTTTCAGGAAAATGGCATCAAAGAAAATTTCTGTGAATCTTTCTGGACCAAAGACTCTTAAAGGTGCATCTTCAAGAAACATTGGTGAATGAACTCCACCTGAGCTCATGGCTACAAATCTTTCAAGTGCCTCAAGTGATAAGAAGATGATTTCTGACTTCAAAAATTCAAAAGAGGTGAAATTTCCATCAAGAATCTGGTATGTGAAAGAAAAAGAAAGCACAAATGTGAATATATATCTATATATTGATATACCGAATGATAATGGAATTTTTGAGGTGATGGGAAGAGTCATAGATATGTGTTCGATACCGGACACTGAAGTTGTTTACATACTTACAAAAGCTCCCAAGTCACATGAAAGGATTAAATACCGACTATCATATTCATTGTATGACACGAGAGAGGTATCTACAAAGTTGTATAAACAAATGGTAAATGATATGACACAAAACATCGTAAGTATTGTTATTTATATTTGTATTTTGCGTTCTTGAAAGTGTTTCGCTATATTTTTTTAACTTTGTTTTTATTGACATATGATATTTTGTTTGGCAGAATTTTGTTGAAAGTTGTTCAATTAGGTTGGGAGGCATTCATTTCATAGAGCATGATATCGTGAAAGTTGTCAGCAAATTTTACTCAGTGTTAGAAGAAGATATGGAAAACAAGCAAAATTTAGTAACTGATGATGCTACAAAACTACATCCAAAGAATCAGAAAAAAAAGGCCTCTGGTGGATAAATTTAGCAAGGGTAAATAAGTTACTTTTGGGGACGATGAAGTTGAAACTGACAGTGAAGCATATGTTGCCATTACTGAATATGACATTGGAACTGAGAAGAGCCGTAAAAGACCAAAATTAAAAATGCCCAAGAATAAATCTGCTGAGAATGTTATGACGAAGAAAAGTAAAGTTGAAGATTTTGAAGTAGTCATTACCAGCAGTCAAGAACCTAGTGAAACTTCAAAAGAAAGCAGAGAAATCATTGCACCAGGAGCTGATTTAGATCATGGCATTATCAAAACAAAACAAAATGCCATTCGACATAATTTGACAAAAAGAAACTTAATTGATGGTGGTCATACATTTCAACTTAATGTTAGACAAACCTATAAGGCAAGTGAAGGACAATGTCAATATCAAGTCAGAAAGCCACATCATCTGCATGTTCACAACTTGAAGACATTGATGAGGTACAATCCATATGCTCATGTGGTTAGTTATGTGCTTCTTGTTGATCCACTTCAAGTTCCCAACAAAGAAGCATTTGATAAGTCGAAATGTTTTGAATAAAATTATTATGTGCTTGGGGGGAACCATTCTGAAGAAGCTCAAAGACAATTGATGGAGGAATATCCTAATAACCCACGTTTTGAAACAATGAAATGTATCATTTATGCTGGTTTATCAGATACAGAAACAAAGTTAGTGGCATGGGATCATAATTCAGATAATGAATATAGGATGTCTATACTTTCATCTAAAGGGTTAGATTTATTCATAGTGAATTTCAAGAAAAATGTGGTGGGGATAGGATAAATGTTACTGCAGATTTCCGAAAAGAATGTTGTATGGAAATAGGCTATCAAATTGAAAAGAAAACAAATTCAAAAGGTGGAAAAGACAACAAAAATAATGATTTATTCAGAGGTGTTGATAACATTTTCCAACTGGAATTTAGAACTAGAGATGTTTGGAAGTTGATTGATGAGATTTTTAGCATGTGGGAAGACATTGCCATTAAGAACCAAAGGGTCAAAAATTCTAAGCCATTGATATGTAGTAATAGTAAATCAGCTTCTGAAATGAAGCAGCTTCCAGACGATATGACTATCACACCTTGGAGGGCGATGCAAGGAGTGAAAGATGAAAAAATTGTCAAAACAATATTATCTCGTGTGAGGTCAGGGGAATTATCATTAGAGGAAATGTCTAAAGAATTTCAAAAGTAAGTTTGTTGAATTATTTTTATTTATTTCTAGATTATATTTATCTTTTAAATAAAACATGTTGTTCTTGGTAGTATTTGTTATACAAATCATTATATTAACTTTTTGTTACTTTATCTATGCAGTCACAAAGTTTACATGAAAATTCAAGAACAAATGGTTAGATTGTTGAATGAAGATAGTTGGGATGATGTTGTACGCAACTATCCAGATTCAAGTTCTACATCAACATTAAAAGCTTTTTATCTTGCATTTAAAAATGTATCTTGATTTATACATTCATTTTTATTCATTTGTGTACTATTTTTAGTTTATAACTTACACATATATTTGTTTATTTTATAAAAGACGAGGAAGGATGATAATGGAGTGCCAGATAGTTTCAAAACCTTTATTGAAAAAATAAAGATCGAAATACTGAGGAAGAACCGTATTAAGAATGTTGAACTTGATCCAACTCTTAATCATTTCATTTGGAATGGGCTAGACACTATTCAATATCAAGTAATACAAGGCGACTGTGAAGACATTGCTAAACTCATGCCTAAAAGGGATTATGCCCTAGTCATTGCAGATATTCCTCATGGTTTCAATATTTCAAACATTGACTATGATAGTGACCCTTATACTTATCAAGCTCTTAGTAAAGTGGTTGCGGGATTTGTAGAAGTCACGTCATCATCATTATGGAGATTTATGACATTTCATTCAGACACACAATTGACAATGATATTGTCAAGTTTCAAGGGGAAAACAAATTCAAGGATGCAGCTTACATGGTAAGACGTTTAAAATGTATATTTGATTAATGTTGAAAAATTAATTTATGTACAAGTTAAATAAACTTTTATTATTTCATGTTACAGGCAAAAGTCAAATCTCCTTAACAATGAAGATCATCAATTCATAAATGATTGTGAGTTCATTCATATTGATAGCTAGGCAAAAGATGATAGCCATATGTGTATGATTTTTTATCGGGTAGACAGAAAGAGTCATAGCCAAATACTGACTTATGGTGTTGTTGTGAGAAAACTAACATATGAAGACAAAGAAGCAAAAGGAGAGATGGTTAACATTTATCAAAAACCACAATTATTGATTAACTATCTTATAGACATATGTTCAAATGAAGGAGATTGGGTTCTGGATTTATTTTCTGGCTCAGGTAAGTTTTATTACATGGAATTGAATTTCAATATGTTATTTTTCAATTAATATGTCATTATACTAATTTAGTTCATTATTTCTTTTGTGCTTGATAATTAGGTACAACATTATCATGTTGTCTTCAAAAAGGAAGAAATTGCATTGCGATTGAAAAAGATCCAGTACAGTACAATTTCATTCAGCAAAGAATTAATGCTCTTCAATATCTTCCAGATGAAATGCAAGAAATTGGGTTGAAGAAAGGGGACTTTAGTGAATCACGTGTGGGAAAAAGGAAAAGGAACCCCAACCACCATTACATTGAATGTTTGGAAATACATACATTAGGAGATTCATAGACATCAAAGATCCATTAGAAGAGGAAGATGAGCAAAAGGAAGCAGAAAATATTGTGGAAGAAGATAATGATGAAACTCTACAGGACGAAGAGTTTGGATTACGTGACATTCTTGATTAAATTTAAGCTATGCTTGGAAATCATGCTTTGCAATGTTTTGACTTTGACATTTTATGAGAAGAATAAACACTCAATTAGGGTTGTTATGCGTTCAATATTTGTAATATGTGATTTTCGCATTGATTTTTAAGTTAATCATTATTTTTTGAAAAAAAAAAAAAGTGATTATTATTATTTTTTTTGACATGAAATTCATAAAAAAAATATTATTTAACCATTTTTAGTTAAAATTTTCGTATAAAAATTGTGATTTTGACATGTCAATTCTAGCAAAAACTCATCAAAACATGTAGTTTTTTTGTTATATTTATGTTAAAAATGGTTATTTTTATGTCCATTGTTAAAAAATATTGTTTTTTTAGAAACAATTATTTCATGTGGATTGAAAAATTAATTAAGGATGTATAAATATGTAGAATATCGAAAATTCAAAATATCTACCTTCTAATTTAAAAATGCAAAACAATAAAAACCTCATTACAAAAAAATAAAAAAAAAATGAAGAAAACGACCACTTCAAAAATTATCAAATTTACAAAATAATTATTTACATTTTATACATTAGAAAATTTAAAACCAAAAAACAGGTCTTTTAAAAAAATGGTCTGATGTAGAATACCCACTTTTTCAAATCAGCATGAAAATCACTACCTTTCTAAAATGTAATGTACATAAAAAAATTAAAGTGCAAAAAATTATGCTCTAAAAAAAACATGTGTGTTCTGCATCACCCCTTTTCAAAATCAGGGCACTTTTTTGCTATCTCTACGAAACGGGTAACAATATCAGTTCCCATTTCAAAGTTTACATTGATATTTATAAAGATGGATCTACCTTTGTCGTTAGGTAACAAGATTTTTTTTTTATTTTTCTACCAATGTTTTTGTAAATTCTTCATGCCACGGGGGATTCACTCAGTGAACCTTTGACATATCACATGCGTTCGTGACATATTAAACAATACCCTTAATTTGACTACATGTTGGAAAATGCCTCTAAAAATCACATTATTTACCCCCTACCAATATGAACCCAATACAACTTACCAATTTAAAAAACCCCTACTTTCACTAGATATTGTAGGTATTCATTTTTTCATTAACAATTTTTATATCACTTTATATTTTTTCATTAACTTTAAGCTTCATTTTTTTATATTTTACAATATAAAAACCCTTTACCCCTATATATCCCCCAATATATGATGTCATTTTTTCCTCAATATATATTCCCCAATATGAACCCACGTGGTATGATATTGCTCCCCCGGTGAAGTCCCCATGCTTTATGCCTACTCCATTTCCTTCCTATTAATATTCGTTAATTGATTTTGCTAGTCCTTCTTGTATATTTATAAGCAAATGCTTTAGTTATTCTTGATTGGTGTTCGAGTATACTATTTGTTCCCCAATACTTTTCATGAAGAATCAATAATGTTAACTTATTTCCGATAAGTACTACATTTGTGCATAGCACTAGAATCCTGACTGTTAGTAATGTCGATTATGTAATGGGCAGAGAAATTAAGTTTGGTTGATTCCCTATAGAGTTTTCTTTTGTTGCTTTTCTTTCTATTCTTGTACGTGACTTTTGTCATGTCGCGTCTTGGTAACTATATATTACTGAAGTTAAGCTTTTTCCGATATTCAAAAGAAACATTGATTAGAGAACTATATATCTAAGACTCTGATAATTGCTTTATAATTTCCCTTGTCAACTTCCTTATCGATTTCATATCGTATTTGACTTCTTCCAGCACACTTGCTTAACAATTGTCTTTTATAAATGTACATGATTATTTTCTACATACCAAAAGAAAAGGAAAATCCTATAAATACAAAGTACTACACTCAACACGCTAGCTTAATACTTAAATTCCTATCATTTTTTTCTTTAATAACAACTAAACTACTATTAGTCGTTGTGACATGCGTTATAGCAACAAATTCCTATTTCACATTGTTAGATCTGCGATAATAAAGTACATGCATTCTAATAGAATAGTAAACTCAACCTTCAAACATAATCACCTTTCGAATCACTGAATACCCACGTTTCTACATTAAATTCAATTTCCTAACAAGTAAATTGGTACTATTAATAATTCTGGGTGCAACATCTACTTAAGACTGATCATGTAACAATGCTGAAATATAATCGAATCAAATGAAATAAAATGAAGTAAAATCACATAGCAAAAGTAATCCAACCAGAATTTCTGATAAGGGAGCACTTGGAATCTCACACTTTTCACCACCCAACCTTGCACTGCAATCCCCTAGTTCACCCTCGAGCTGAGAAGTTCTTCTCAGGGTATCAACAACCTCTATTGATCCCTTCCATAGGTATTTTATGCCTTTATTTCATGATAATTTTTTCCTTTAGTGATGTCCCGCTTTTGTGGTCCTTAACGTCCACTTTCTTAGGCTTTTCCTTAAAAGCCTGTCTTTCTCTCCCGCGGTGCTTTCTGCTTATCCAGGTTTAGCATCTTTCCTCAGGTAAGCATCTTAATGAATTTCCTCTCCTATCCATTAAAACTTATCTATAATCTTTATCATGAAAGAATTATTCCAATCTCATTTATCAATGAGATTTTTGTTTTTCTTTCTTTGGCAAGAATCTCATATTCAAGTGTTTCACTCCCAAGTACTTCAATTCCATTTATTTATTTATCAATAACATTATTTATTTATTTACATAAACATTTCAATGTACTTCATGGCTTTTCCGCCATTCCTATTAACACCATTTAGTCTAAACAAAGAAACAAATTACAACAATGGAGTGATATTACACTAACCTCCTTGAATATTGAAAAAATGAAATTTCATCAACAATTATTTTATCAAAAATTATATCAACAAATTTCAATTAAAAAAAGATAAAATTTAAAATGTTTAGATTCCATCTAAAATATATATTTCTCTTATAACTAGGTCGATAACCATTTTCTTTCGCGTAGTCTAACGAGGCGGAGGAGTTGGCCGGAAAGTTATGGAAATTCCAGTCATATTTAGAGAAAATCCAGCAAGGATTTTTGTAAATCCAAGTTATAGTTGTTAAACGTTAAAATTTTAGGTGTCTTAGACGTTTTTGATGGTGCTGAATCCATTTCCACTATCAAAAACACGATTCAAACACTACCTCTACTAGATTTTTTGAAATTTTTTTACCCGGATTCCGGTGACTTTTGGTCGTCCAGGCAATTCCTTCGCCTCATTAGACGACTCCGTTTTGTTTGCGTGCTTGGGGTCGACAAACACTATTCACCCCGGTCAATAGCAGGCTTGCATTTTCGTCGTTACTCCTAATTAAAAATTTCCATGTGGCACTAAATAGTGTGGCATCGCCCATCACGCGTCCGCTAGATTCCCACCAGATTCACAATGTTGTTTTTTGGTTTTTTTGGGATTCCTTGTATCTCTACAGTTTTCTATATTAAAGGAATTTCTGTCAGCTTTCCATTGGGTGTGCTTGTGGCTGCAAGCAATCTCAGCCTAGATGAGTCCCTAAAGGCGAGAAAACTGGTCGATATTGGCATCGAAATTACTTTTGGCTAGAAGATTGGTCTATATTACTATTGAAATTACTTCATTGGAAGTCCCACTTCTCATACTTCTTTCTATCACCCAACTCAACGTTTCTCTATGAAACCTGAGGTTTTACTCTTCATTATCAGTGTTAACTTCATTGTGGAAATCTTCTCATGTGTGTGTCATTCGTTCACAAATCCTGGTATTTATCGATTCCTTCCACTGACAAGCCTAAATTCATTTGCACATTTATTCACACATTTCCTGTCCAAGCCTAGGGAAATTGAGGGGGCAAGTCAAAATATTTGTCAGCTAGCATGTTTCTGTCACAATTGAACACATCCACGCTTAACAAACATAATTAGAATACATTTGATAGACACTATCAGGTAGACAACAAAGAAACCCACTGTGATCTTGTACAAGATAAATTCTCGATGAATCGTGAATTTATGGTACGAAATTTATCTTTTTACAAGGGACAAAGCTTAATTAAAGAGAAACTTTTCAGTTTTAAATGCAATCCATGGTTATAGATCTTCAGTGGAGGAACTTTTGCAAATATACATTAATTCTGAGAGTGTTTCACTTGTTGTTGACAATCCAACTCTTTTCAATAACCTTGTGGCAAAATTCAACCCATCCACGACTTTAAAATTCGTAATTCTTTTGTGGGGTGAGAAATCAATGGTGGACTTAAGTATTAATGGTGAAGTTCCTATGTACACTTATGATGAATTCATTGATTTGGGTCTAGAAAGCCAGCAGGGTCCGTTTCACAAGCAAAAGTAGGTCAAAGATTCAAATACGAGGCCATTAGAAAGGATGATATTGCAACATTGGTTTATACAAGTGGAACAACTGGGAATCCTAAAGAAGTCATGCTCACTCATGGAAATTTGTTGTATCAGATCATGCACTTGGGTGAGATTGTGCCAGCCATAGCTGGAGACATATCTCTTATTCTTCTTCCACCATGGCATATGTAGGAGCGTGCGACTAAATATTTTACCCTCATTCGTGGGATTGAGAAAGTTTACACAAATGTGAACTACTTGAAAGAGGATCTGAAGTGCTTTTCACCACACTATTTGGTTGCAATGCCACTTATTTGTGAAATACTCTATAGTGGAATTCAAAAGCAGCTTTTAGCAAGTTCAGGTGCAAAAAGATTACAACATTTACTCTAATCAGTATCAGTATGGTGTTCACGGAATAGATGAGAATATATGAGGGTAAATCTTCAATAAAGAAAAAACAACGACAATCAATGTTAGTTGTTGCATCTCAGTGGTTTTGGGATAGAATTTTTGTGGCATTATTTTGGCCATTCCACTTATTAGGGAAGATGTTGGTTTATAGTAAGATTCGTTCAACACTTAGAATAACAAAGGCAAACGTAAGTGGTGGGGGAAGACTGACATCCCACATTCATCGTGAGGCTATTGACATAACCTTACTCAATGGATATGGTCTAACAAAATCATTTCCAGTTATATATGCTCGACGAGCATAATGTAATGAATTTGGGAACAGTTGGTAGGCCCCTTCATGATACAAAACTGAAAGTTGTCAATTCAGATACAGGGGAAACACTTCCAGCTGGGTCAAAGGGCATTGTCAAAGTTCGAGGACCACAAATCATGAAAGGATATTGCAAGAATCCTATTGCCACAGAAAAAGTTCTTGATGAAGAGGGTTGGATTGACACAGGGCACATAGGATGGCTTGTGCATCAATCATGAATAATGTTGGTCGTCATTGTGGAGGAATGTTAGTGCTTGAAGGTAGTGCAAAAGATAGTATTGTACTTTCTAAAGAGAAACACATATTTTAAAGGAACCATGAGCTTGACAAATCATCATATTGTTCAGACGCAACATTTATCTGGGAAAGGGTTAATAAAAACATGAATTTATCTATTTCATATGTTTTAGCTAAAAGCATGTCACATATTGTAAAGTATTTCCTACTTAATAAATTCCATTGCATAAAAAAATTGAATAAATTTCTTGTTACAAATTTTTGAAAAAAGAAAAAATCAACCATTAACGCACAAACAAAAGTTGATTACAATTCTTACCTTGAACGAGCAAAACTTTTTAGCCAACTTGTTCAATACTCCACAAATTTTGAGGCCTAAAATTTCCCTACAAAACTATTTAGCCAACTCATTCGATACTCCACAAAATTCAAGGCCTAAAATTTCCCTGCAAATGCAAATAATGTTGCAATGATTTCAAGATGCTTTGATAGCGTCAAGTGAAGAAATATTAATGTACTTCTTTTCGTTTACAATTTGTAATTTTCTTTCGTGAATATAGCTTCAAACTTTCTTCAGAAAAAATAGCTTCAAACTTGGTTTCTTTTTCTTACCACTTGCTTATTGGCATGCCATATAGAGCAAAGTTTGAGCAAATTACATGCTTTCCAACTAACAAAACAATGCCACACCTCTAAGCTTCCAAAATAATAAAATTGCATATTGAAATTCCTTCCAACATAATGAAATTGCATATTAAAACTCCTATATGGTCAGATATGTAAAGTCCTTATTACATTCGAAAAAATATTTAAATTTCATTAAATCTCAAGTTGAAATATAATTGTTAGATTTAGAAGATTGTATATTTGAGTTGAAAAAATTTAATTTTAAAAATAAAAAGAAATAAATTATTATATATAATGATATAAACTATGAAATTTAATATCCTTGATTTAAAATTACTCTTGATTTATATGTTTTAAATTTCAAATTATTTTTAGTTAATTGACAAAAACATACTCCATACTTCTATGGGTGAAAAATTAATTACACATGAACAGACTTTTGATAAAAGTAAAGTAATTTGCAATATTATTTCTTCTTTTTAAATGCCAGAGCAGCTTTATATTGATTACTCTGTTTTCTTCTTCTAATGAGAAAAAAATAACAAAGATAGTCATCCTGCAAAATAAGATATTCCTTTTCTAAGGCATTTCCTGCCTTTAAAAGCAAACCACAAATGTGAAATAAAAATAGGAACACTTTCTATTAATAATACAATAAATGTGAGATTATAAAAGACTAATTTAGGTTCAGACAAATATAGTTCTATCAACAAATGTAATGTGAGCTCTGAACATGATATTCAAGTTGTTAATTCGCTTGTTTAGCAAATTAGCTAGGCATACGAAAGGGAGTTATAAACTTGTGTTTATAAAATTAGTTAGGCCTAAGAGAGGGAGTTATCAAATTGCCAATTGAGCACCTCCTCTTTAAAGTAAGATATTTACTTAATGTCCAGTTATCTCCCGGTGGAAAATGGAAAAATTTAAGTAATTTATGAGGTGTAGATTTAGAGTTACTATGGTTCATATATATATATATGATTGAAAATGGCTTCAAGTTGTATTTCAGCGGGTACAAATAGCGATATGTCAGTTTAACTAATTTTCTATTTGGCATTAGTGCAGGACTAAATGTTGGTTAATAATATATGTAGTGGTTTATGGTGCTTTCGCTCATTAATGATCCAATAGCTACATATATATTATTTATCATAAATATTATTTATTAAAAATGTTTTTAAAAATATATATATAATAAAGTGAGAAAAAATATTTGTTCTCAATTTTTTAAATATTTAACTAAATAAATGTATTATATAAATTGAAATATTTTTATTAAAAAAATTTATAACTATAAAATTAATTATTAATAATATAAAAAATTAAAAAATATAAATATATTTGTATATATTATTCATATAAATATTTATAAAAATTATAATAATCTAATTTTAAGGTTATAATTAAATTAATTATTAAATTTTCTTTTCTCTAGAATAAGGAATTCTTTTTCATATAATTATTTGACTATTAAGTTTTTTGGAAGTGTGCATTATATAAATATATGTGATAATTTTCATTAAAATAATGATGATGATGATTAATGTCCACTAAGACCAATGTGGTCTATCGGACCTCAAGAAAAGAGAGTCTAATTGTCATTCTTCAAAATTTTGTTTATGTGATCAAAGAGTAGGGAAAGAAGCGTTCCAAGATCGTTATAGTTGGTTTGGCTTAATAAGTCAAGAAGATTGGAGGTGTGATTGATGATAGGGAATTGCGGATGTGGGCAAGAGCTAGACAGTTTAAAAGGAAGTGCTTTCATCTTCCACCTTCTTAGTATCACAAATATGACAAATTCTATTGTCCCAGGGAGTCTTGGGAGTAGAACACCATCCGGTTTCACTCTAAAGCTCATGAGAGTTAGTTCTAATCCTATAGATGTTCATTTTCTTCTTAGTGATAGTCAACATTGAGAGATAATTCTAGTTATCGAGGGTGGGGTTGATCACCTCCTTATAGTACCTTAGCTTCCTTTTACCCTCCAACTCCTTAGCATCCCACATCTTGTCCTTAAAATTGGAGGTGATAGTATCTTTGATATTGTCCTTGCTTCCCATGATGATCTCCTCCTTAATCCCCCAAATGTTGAGCCAAGACTGAGCATCCTGATGCCATCCACGCTTAAGGCGCAGGTGGGGGTTTTGACTAAAATTATAAACAATTTTTGGGAGCCTCTTGGATTCCATATTGTGAAGTTTCTTCTTATACATCAGATATCTAAACATGGCCGCACTTTCAATGGGGGACATGTCAACTTCAATCAAGAGGATATGATAGGGAGTATTTCCCTTGATCTTGAGGTTATAGCTTATGAATTGCTTTTGGATCATCTCAATATTTCTCCATGACTCCATAGGTATACTGCACCCCCAAACTTCACATCCGTATAAGATAACGGGGGTGACGAGAGTCTCTAAGAGGAACCTTTTTACTCCAAATCTAAAGATCAGCTGACTTACAATTGTTTTCAAGCTCATAATAAGCTTTCCAACCTCCAATAATTCTTTTCTCGATGCTATAATTCCAGTTGAGCTGATGAGAAAAGTCAATACCCAAATATTTATAAGAAGAAACCTGCTCAAGTAAATGGTTATCATAAACAAAACTACCATGGGTGATCTTTTTGGATTTAATGATCATGACTTTAATCTTGTTGGTATTACTGTCATACCCATCTTGGAGAAGTAGACATGAAGAGTCTTAAGTTGCTTGTCTAGGTCATTGTGGCCCCTTGCAAGAAGAACAATATCACCAGCATAGAGGAGAAAAGTAATGATAATACCTGCGAGCTTGGTACCTTTGCAGCTCGCAGTTTCTAGACACTCCTTTAGTTTATCGATGTAAATACCAAAAATGGTAGGGGAAAGGGGACAACCTTACTTAACCCCAATATTACATTTAATATCTTTAGACCAACCCCGATATTACATTTAATATCTTTAGGCCACCCTTCATTGGTCTTAAGCTTGGCAATGATAGTCTCGTAGAGGTGTATCACAACAATCCTCAATTCAGGAGGAACCATGATCTCTTCAAGCCTCTCCTAGAGCTTATCTTGGGGGAAAATGTTGAAAGATTTTCTAAAGTGCACAAAAGAGATTGGTTTTACTATTGTGACATTCCTCTGCAATGATCCTAAGGGTGACAAGGTGGTCGATGGTCAAGTGATGTCTCCTAAACCAGCTTGTCCTTTAGCTTTTTTACCCTGGCTCTCAAGCCAAAGGCTAAGCTTTTTTCCCAGAATGAGCCCATAAAGCTTGGCTAGGATGTGGCTAATCATAATGGTCCTATAGTTAGAGGGAATACTTTTGTCCCCATTTTTGAAGATAGGCACAATAAGGCTTTATGTCCAAAGCTTTGGGAGGCCATGCTTTACAGCCAAATTGAGAATCTTGTGGAGATGAGAAATGAGGATAGATTTTCCCATTTTAAAGATCTCAGGTTGGTAACCTTGAATATCTTTATCTTTCCCATTAGTGAGCTTATTAATCCCAGACTCAACATCTCCCAGAGAAAAAATATCATCCTTAATAGGAGTGTTTAAGATGGTGCCCATGGTGTTCGAAGAGTCATACAACTTCCTGAGATAGTTATCCCAATTTTCTATGGGGGTATAATGATTCTCTTTAGTTTTACGAACAAACACATTCTGCCAAAACTTTCTGGGTGCAACTTTAGAAAGGTGGAGAAGATGTGCTTGTCTCTTATTAATATATGATCTCTTCTTCCTCTTAATGAGATGTTTGTATATACTTATATTCTGGAGCTTGATGCTTTCATTAGGGGCATCTCTGATAGCTTTCCTGGCAATTTTACGGTCTTTGTCATACCAATTATTGGGAGTTCTATTATTTTTCTTATACGAAGTCTTATTAGAGAATTTGCTAATGGTGGTGGAAAGGATAGTAGTAAAATGGTAATAGATTTGACCAATGTTGTTATTATAGGTCAGAGAGCCTAAATTCCTTTCCAAATCCCTTACGAAAAGGTCAACCTTACTTCTATCGAAGTGAATGTGACTTTTACTTTCATTGTTCCCCTACGTGTGGGTGGTATGCATAACAAGATTGAGGGATAAAGCCAAAGGTCTGTGGTTAGAGTCACACTCGTACCCGTTAAGAAGCTAAAAGTTTGTAATCTAGTTGAGGACATGGATGTCAGAGATCGCATAATCAACGACGCTGCTATCCAACCCATGGGAACAGGTCATTTGACTGGAGAGAGGCCATTTATTAATACCATTGCAAATGATTAGGTCTTAGGAACTACAAAGTTTGAGGAACTCGGTGCCAAATAGGTTCTCGATTATGTCTTCAGATTTCTAATGAATCTATTAACTAAGTGATCATCCTCATCAAGCCACAAGGGGTCAGGGTTAGATTTTTTACTTAATATAATAGCTTGGTTAGTAGTAGTCTGAGCATTAAAGTCCCCAAGAAAAAGGATATTTCCATCATTCCTTAGGTTGTAAATGTCTTTTTCTAAGGTATTGAAAGGACAATTCTTATCCAGGTTGTTTTTCTTATAGGATGTAGAGTTGATAGGGGTGAAATAACAGATTGCAAGGAAGATCCTATTGGTTGTAGAATCACAGATCTCGATCCAAATGTACTGATTGAAGGGGTCAGTTTTATGAAGTCGGATGTGAGAGGAAACAATGTTCATAATATAACAGGTTATACCACCAAAACCTCTCTTGAAGGATTTCTTATTCCAGGCAGACCAAAGAGTGAACCCATCAAGGTGAGGGACCCTAGATTCGTCTTGCTCCCAAGTTTCAACTAAAAGAATGAGATCAATATCACTCGGGATCCAACTTAACATAGGACCTTTACGCCATGGAAAACCACGACAATTCCAAAAGAGGTTCCAGAGTGATGCTATTCCCTATTTATCATCCGTGTTTGGGACTCTGTCTCTAGTAATAGCTTTTCTATTCGTAATGCTTTCCCTTGTTTTCTTGCCTTCTTCACCTTTTGTACTTCTTTCCTAAGTTCAACTTGGTCTTCTGGAATGAGGTCTTCATTTATAAATATTCTCGTTCCTTTTAGGCTTGGGGATTTCCTAAGTATATCTAATTTATGGTCATTACAACTGACCTTGACACAGATTAGTCTATGTTTATTCTCAAGTATCTTTCCTACCCTTATTGCTTTGGTGAGATAAGTTGTTTGAATTTGAGATTTTGTCTTTAATTGTTCTTTAACTAATTCTAATGTGTCTTCATTGTTTTGTTCTTCTATACCAACAATTATAAGGTGTAAGGCTCTTTTGTGGCGCTCATGGTCGAGTACAATTAGTTTATTAATTTCTTCTTTTATGGGTTTAATATCTAATTTATTCTCTATGTTATTTAGGACTGCGTTATTATGTAGTTGTTCTTTTAGATTTTTAATCTCGTTTTTCAAAGTGTCATTTTCTTTGACCATTGCTTGTTTGCCATGTTCTATTTCTTGAATTCTACCTTTCATACCTTGGAGTTCAGTCTCGAGTGAGAGTATTTTATTTTCTAACAATTTGTGGTTATTGTCGAGCATTGTAGTTAATTCTAGTTTAAAATGATTTTCTTTTTCTTCTTTTCCTCTTTCCAAAGATTCAATGTACTCATAAAGACCCTCTAGGGTAAAATTTTACTTGGTCATTAATTTATACAAAATAAATTAAAAAAAAAGATTTAAACCTATAAACAATTTAAATAATGGTTTAAAACAAATAAGTATAACAATTATTATATAATAATTTGATTAGAGTTTAAATAATTCATGTTACTAGTAAATTAGTTTTAGGTTTAGAATTAAAAATATGATACTTAGTAAGTGCAAGAGATATAATTTTAGTTTATCAAATTATTATTGCAAATTTTGTGTATTCCTCACTCCTCCTATAGAACACCTCTAAGTACAATGGCTAATAATTATTCTTTTACAACATACTTCAACCCAATCAACTTATCATTTTAACCTATATTAATTTTTTATTTTTTAAATCCATTTATATTAATTAAAATTAATTAATTTATTTTTAATACTTAAATAAAAAATTTATTTATTTATTTTTAATACTTAAATAAAAAATAAAATATTAAAAAAAACAACATCACAACATCCTTATAGCTTATATAAGGGTATAACATAAGAGGTAAGAAATATAAAAAAAAATTAACTTATTTATACATTATATTTAAAAAATCCAGAGAGTAACCCGTAACTCTCGGTTGATCCCCAAAGGCTGCCACTGTAACCTCCATGTGCAACAACATCGCCCTAAGTATAATTGAATTTGTGAGTTACACAAAGATACAAATGATTTAGTAGCCCAATAAGCTACACTCATGGGGTTAGAGTATTTGAATGGTTGTTTTCATGGTGGAAATAAATTCAATACTATCAAAAATTTGTAGAGCATTTAAAATCTTGAAATTTAACGACTGTAACTGAAATTTCCCAAATTTCATATCAAATTTTTACCAAAATAATACCAGAAAAACAAAATTGTGACCTTGTAAGATTACTGTTTTCACAAAAGACCAGTCATGATTCAAACATTTGCTGCAACCAAAAAAAATAGTAAATGTCATGGATCATGATCAACTGTTTCATAATGAGTCATGAATATGATTCAAACATCAATTTCAATTGGCTCTGTGAGTAGATCTGGTGTTAAGAAGTGAACGGTGGGAATCGGGATTCATTGCAAGCTGAATCAAACCTACAGGCTTATGTCAGACATTATTTATTACAATAAATAGGATCAGTAGCTCAAGACGGTCGAGTGGGTGATCAATTAAACCTGGAGTTATGACAAGGCAGTGCAATTTAATACGATCGCTATTTTCTCTCAGACCAAACAGGATTTATTGCGTGTTAGGTAAGCGGAGTGTAATGTAGCCACTGGATTTCATCAGAACGAATGTGTATAAAACAAACACGCTGTTCGCTGTTCTCTGCAATTAAATGACTGATATTTCACTGCGTACTTCCTCTGTCATTTCGCTACTTGCTTGGGTTTTAACTTACTACTACATGGTATGTGATTCGCAGGCTAAAACATAAATAATGCCATTTATTATTAAAAAAAATTGGGTTGTTGTGTAATTTCGACTACCATGGATTCGGTTTTCAGCCAACACAATATAAGAGCGTATCTCCATTGTTAAGCATGGACCCCAAATATATATTATATGCTCTGGTTCATGGTTCAGTAGGATTTGTTGTTAACCCTGAAAGAAAATCTGCCGAAGAGCTCAGAAATCCAACATAATGGCATCCAAACCAGGGCCGTTTACACAATGGCCATGGGAAAAACTTGGCAACTTCAAGGTAAGTCTTTGGACTGAACCCATGTTATTATTATCTGAAATAGAAATCTATGGCGTTGGCATACTAATTGGGACTAATGATGTGAAATTGGTTTGTGTGCATGAATTTTGAAGTACTTCCTGTTGGCACCATTGGTGATCAGGGCTATCCATACCAATTTCCTAGGAGGACAAGAGGCAGATAATTTCAGCTTGGGAATTCTCATCTTTGTTGCTGTTAGATACCTTCATAACCAGTTATGGATAAGCATTTCTAGGTATCAGAATGCAAGGAGCAAGCACCAGATTCAATCCAAAAGTATCCAGTTTGAGCAAGTTGATAGAGAAGGAACCTGGTATGTTCATCAAAATATCATTATTTATCTCTCATAGTTTTGTAATAATTTAACATTACTAATACCCTAATAACATGTGGTCGTTTCAGGGATGATTATATTCTGTTATATGCCTTGTTGTTTATTCCAATTCATGCCTTCTTACCTGGAGCTTCCAATCTCCCTATGTGGAATTGGAAAGGTCTGGTCGTTGCAACTTTGGCTCACATTGGGCCATCAGAGTTCATATATTACTGGGCCCATAGAGCTTTGCATCATCACTTTCTATACAACATGTACCATTCACATCACCATTCTTCTTTTGTAACAGAACCAATTACATGTAAGGAGCCAATTACATTAATTATGTTGAATTGAATCTCTGTTAGGTTAAAGTTTTGGTGCTGAAAATGAACTCTGGTTTCTGTTCAGCTGTGGTGCATCCATTTGCAGAACACTTGATGTATGCAGCCATGTTCTCCATAGCTCCCCTCGCTGCAGTTGTCACCAACACTGCTTCCATTGGTCTTGTGCTTGGCTACATGACATGGTTTGATTTCATGAACAATATGGGGCACTGCAATTTCGAGTTTGTTCCTTCTTGGGCATTTAAGATCTTTCCTCCTCTGAAATACCTAGTGTATACACCCTCGTAAGTAATTTACATCTGTGATATTATGTATAGATTTCTTAAAATATGCTTCAATTATCTTCTAAAACAGTAGACCTCTGAAATTTTGGTTCACTGCTCTGTTCTCATTATGTGTTTGCAGATTTCACTCTCTACACCATTCTCAAGTCCACACCAACTTCTGTCTTTTCATGCCACTGTATGACTATTTATATGGAACAGTGGATAAATCTTCTGATACTCTCTATGAATCTGCATGGGAAGGTACCTTTCTCTGTCAGTTGACTAAAATAGATGAATTCGAAATATCTGAATGAAGGTTTTTGTGAGTAAAATTATTCAAAATTTTGTTTTTTTATAGGTTTAGAACAGACAATGTGGTTCATCTCAATATGGTTCTGGTAATGATTTATTGAGTGCTATTGGTTTTGAACCAGGTCGCAAGGAGAAAGTTGATTTTGTGTACCTTACTCATATGACAAGTTTACTATCCTTTTTTCACTTGAGATTCGGTTTTGCCTCATTTGCTGCAAAGCCATACTCTTCCCAATGGTATTTGTGGATCTTGTGGCCGATCAGCAATGCAATCATGCTTCTCCTGTGGATTTTTGGACGAACCTTTACAGTTGAAAAGAATCGGTTGGATCATGTGAATATTCAAACGTGGGTGCTCCCAAGATACATTTTCCAGGTAAGGCATCCACCATTAAATTGACATGGTGTTTGAATCTATTTATTTTTTCCTGTTTATTGCACCTTCCTGTGCACTTAAAGCCAGGTAGAGATTTTTGCAGGGGGTGGGGGAGATCTGGGTTGTTGGGATGTCATGAAAGCAAGGTTTCAGAAAAATAAAATGAATGCAAAACTTGACAGGGATAATGAACCTCGTAGAAATGAGCCGACCTTTTATTGTGTGTTAACTGGGATTTTTTTGAAAGAAGCTATGTATTTGTGTATTCGAGGATAACAAATAACTGATTTGCCAATGGGTGTCAATGAGTAGGGCTATATATGCTTACTTCCAGCCAGTAATAACTGGCTTACCAAAATCCAAAGCATCTGCATTTACTACCTATTAACAAACCAGTTATTTTGAGCCTATCTTAACAAATGGGCCTGATGGAATACAAATATGTACTAAATGTAAACATAAATGATTTAGCTACCATATTTATTTCCATTGCAAAATCTTATAAACACTTCTTTCCAATTTTGGAAGGTCTCAAAATTTGCATTCAATACCATTTAATTGTCATTAAAATTTCAGCTACACTTTGAATAACAATTTGTACACTTTGAACAACATTTTGCATTATTATTTTATTTTATTTTATTTTATTTTTTTTATTTTTTTTTGTGGTTCACGGGGCACCAGAGGTGGGCCGCCGCTACGTCCACGTAAATAATCGGGGCAGCTCCACCCGAAGGGAACTGCCATTCGGCCAGATCGGGCCTAACCCCGAGGGCATCGAGGAGATTTGACCCCGTGACCTCCCAAACCGGGAGAGTACTATCAACGGGAACTCGACCATTTGAATTTTGCATTTATAGTTTTATAAGATCTCGTACATATTTATTAATAGATCTCTTTTAAATGTTTAATTTCCTACCAAGCTGTGACTGCTTTAAAATACAGAGGCTATTTCGTGGGTTAATTTGACTGCTTTAACCTGAATGTTTGGTCTTGTTACTGGGGTTATCAGATCTTTCCAAATATGGTGATTGCTTTAAAATACATAACATTTACAGTGAGGTGCATTGAATTATATTCCATTAAGAAAAAAATAAACTTCAAATAATTATCAATTTAATAATAAAATCAGTCGAGGTAATATGATTTGATTGGATTAAATTTTATTTTTCCCAAATAATTTTAGGAAACATCAAACAATCACCCCACTGAATTCACTTGGCATCTATATAGCCTTACACGATATAATTGCTGCATGTATGCAGTACTTTTTACCATCTGAAAGACCAAGGATCAATGAACTTATTGAAGATTCCATTCTGGAAGCGGAGAGGAAGGGAGCAAAAGTTATAGGCTTAGGCCTCCTCAATAAGGTATTCCATACCAACGATTACATATATATATATTTTAGGTTTGTTTGGATTATATTTTTATTATGTTCAATATATTTTGAGGATTGAGATAAAAAAATAGGTATATTTTATAAATTTGTTCGAATTATATTTTTATTATATTTAATATATTATTTTATTGAAAAAAATTGGATTTATAATTTTATATCAAAAATATTTTAACAAACACTCGTCACTATCTATCCAAAACCCATCACTATTTATCGAAAACCCATAGATCGTCATTTCTATATATCATCCAAAACCTATCACTATCTTTTCTATATATCATCCAAAACCCATCACTATCTATCTATCCAAAACCCATCACTATCTATCCAAAACTCATAGACCGTCATTTCTATATATCATCCGGCACTATCTATCCAAAACCCATAGACTGACATTTCTATATGTCATCCATGACTATCTATCCAAAACCCCTAGACCATCATTTCTATATATATTTGATTAACATGAGATCTATTTAAGTGTCTCCTCTTCATTTCTTGCCCAGACTGAGGACCTGAACGGCAGTGGAAAACTGTTTCTCAAGCGCCACGAGGATCTCAAAATACGTATTGTTGATGGCAGTACATTAGCAGCTGCCTGTGTTTTGAATTCAATTCCAGAGAAAGAATCGGAGGTGCTTGTGACATATGGGGGAGTCTCCAAGTTGGGGTGCGGAATTGCTAAGGTGCTCTGTGAACGGGGGGTGAAGGTCCAGGTACGCATTTCCCTACGCCCAAAAATAAAAATCAGAGATGAAACTTAGATTTAAGTATGTACCCACTTGGCTCCCTTATCCATGTCCATTTGTTTTGATTATGATTATTTTCCTGTGTAGCTTCTAGTGGATTCAGAAGAACAGTTCGAGAAAATACAGCTGGGAGTGCCTCCGGAATTTAAACATAACCTCTTCCGTGCTACAAGTTACCAGTCATGCAGTAACTGCAAGGTGCGTGTAATCTTTATATGTTAGTCTTCCTCACTGCAAATTTCAGGTGTCTCACTGAGGGAGGGAGTATGTCAAAAAGGCAGAATTTTATATTTTTTTTTCCAAAAAATTTAGTTGTAAGAGTGTTTGAATAGTGTTTATGATGATGGAAATGGATTCAATATTATTAAAAATATCTGGAACATCTAAAATCTTGGAGTTTGACCGTTGTAACTTGGATTTTGCAAGATTTTATTAAAATCTAACTAAAATTTTCATGATTTTGAGAGAAAATTTGAACCCTGGTTAGACTAGTTATAGACTCTGAGAAAACTGTTTAGCTTCAATCTTGTGTGTCTAATTTTCAAAATATTTTGAAAACTACAATTAAATTAAATTCAAGGTATATTTTCAAATAGAATATCAATTATAGAAGTTGAAGTAGAATTTTCAAAATATTCTGAAAACTACAATTAAATTAAATTCAAGGTATATTTTCAAATAGATTATCAATTATAGAAGTTGAGGTAGAATTTTCAAAATATTCTGAAATTTACAATTAATTAAAATTCAAGGTATTTTGTTTCAATTACTCTATTATATAAATTGTGATTCGCAGTTTTTGTTTTTGGGATAAGAAAACTGTACTGGGGCTTCACTGTGGTAGTGATACCACACTACATGACTTTATATTGGGGGATATATATTGAGGAAAAAATGACCTAATGTATTGACCATATAATAGAGGGTGAAGAGTTTTTATATTGACGGCTATAAAAAATGGAGTTCAAAGTTATTGAAAAGATATAAAGGGATATAAAAAATGTCAATGAAAAAATATGGTAGTTTTTTAAATTGGGAAGTTGTATTGGATTAGTAGTAGGGGTTAAATAATGTGTGATTTTTAGAGGTATTTTCTAATATATAGTCAAATTAAAAGTATTGTTTAGCATGCCACCAACACAAGTGATATATCAGAAGTTCTTTAAATGTAACCCAATGGAAAACTGTTATTATTTATAATATTTTGGGCTAGTCTACTAACCAGACTGCTTTTTTTGCTGAAAGTAGTGGAAATTCCGGCAAGGATTTTTGTAAATCTTAATTATTGTTGTTAAACTTCAAAATTTTAGGTGCCCTAGACGTTTTTGATGGTGTCGAATCTATTTCCACCATGAAAAACATGATTCAAAAACTGCCTCTACAAAATTTTTTGAAATTTATTTGTTCCTATTCTAACCACTTTTGGTCCAACCACTTTTGATAGTCCAGACAATTCCTGGACTTCCATAAACAACTCCTAATATTTCATTCAATTTTTTTCATCATAAAATCTGTGTTCTAAATAAAGAGTTCCAACGCTGTAAGAAGCCTCTCATTGATATAATATTACAGCTGTTAATGTAATATTTTCATTGATATGATTCAGACATGGATAGTAGGAAGACGGCTTAATCAAGAAGATCAGATGAAGGCACCGAAGGGCACTCGCTTTATTCCGTTTCTTCCTTTTCCGCTACCAAATGCTCGCAAGGACTGCACTTACGAGAACGTTCCTGCAATGCGTGTGCCCAAGAGTCTTGAGAATCTGCATGCCTGCGAGGTAATTAACTTATTTTGTAAATAACATTTTTTTTGTAGAATTGTTTTTTCATTTTGTAGGTTGAATATGTTGTTCATTTAGGTAGGGTTTATTTTCTTTTTCTACTCTATCTATTCAAGATGATAATATTATCGTCACTTTACTTTAAAAAATAAAATGAATCATTTACTTATTGCATGGTGCTTCAATTCACCAATTTCTAACCTGAATTATTCATGCTGACTTATTTATGTTTATTTAACTGCAAAAGAACTGGCTGCCTAGGAGAGTGATGAGCGCATGGCGTGTGGGAGGAATTGTGCATGCACTGCAGGGATGGAATCATCATGAATTTGAATACACCATTGACAATGGCAGCGTTATTAGAGTGTGGGAAGCTGCACTGAAACATGGCTTTCTTCCTTTCCATTCCATTAAAACCAATTAATGAAGGGATGATATATACAAAGGTGGCAGCCAAATAAGCTTTCAGAAGCCAACTAAGCTTTCAAACTATGCGTGTTTTAGAGAAAATAGTAGGTGAAACTTCATATAGTTATACTAAATAAAACGTTGGCCTCCGAATCCCACCACTAAATACGCAGTTTTTAGTTTTATTTTGTGTTTCAGAGATCACAATGATGGATGCTTTGAACTGGTTGTGAGTATTTGCGTTCTACAGTTTTTCTAAGTGAAAAACGTACTGTAATGTGTAAACATTTTGCGTGAAGGATATTTATGGTTTGTTACTTATTGGGTAATTGTGACACTTATTAGTGACTGATTGGTGTTTTTTTCTAAACACCTCTTTATTTTCAATATTTTAAAGATAAAAATCAATATATATATTCGCATATTACCGAGTATTTGTGAAAGCATTCTCAGATATTTCGAAAACGAATTCAAAACATGCATCTTTTAATCTTTATGATTCGTATAACCAGGAAGATTGAGCTTTTTAATGTGAAAGATGATACTGTAATGTAATTCCTAAGTTGTTGGACATATGCTTATTTAAGTTATCTTAACCCAAAAAAATCGTTCAACATATAACAATGTGTTTTTGACATGTTTATTAAGTTATCTTAACTTAAAAAATATATATTCCAACATATAAATAGTATTTTTCTTGCTATAGAATGAATTTTTGAATCATTAATATCATAGTATTAAAACTAACAATTGTACCAAATGTCACAAAGGAAATGATGTAAGGCAGTAGCAGTGGTAACATTGGAAAAGATTGACGCTGAAAGTGTTACGTGCAACATCTGGAGAAAAATCAAGGATGTGCTTAATATAGAAAAACCAATTCAACAATTTGAAACATTGTGAGAGCATACAAAAGATTAAGAACTTTGTTTCTTTGTTGTATAAGTCAAATACAAACCAAAAGGGAAAAATACAAAAAATTAGTAAATTGAAACCATAATGCATATGGGCGAAAGTTTGCATAAACAAAGGTGTCTGCGATTCCACTATCATCATCATCATCATCTTCCTCATCATGGTTGTCGTGGATCCCTAGAGGAGATTGATCATTTTCATCAGAAGATTTCTTCTCTGACACCTTTGAATTCACATCTTTGTTTTTCTTGTTTGAATCTTTTTTGTTTTTCATCTAAAGTATCCCCCTATTCCTTTTGTTTTTCATATAAAGCTTCCCACATCCCTTTTCAACCCTCCTCAGTGACTTCTTATCTTTTCCTCCCTTCTTTTGTTTCGAAGGATTTTTCAAAATCAAAGTAGTTAGCTTATCCCTCATATCTACACCAGTGATGTAACCACATGCAACACATTGCAGGGATATCATTTGTGTCTTTGATATTAGAATATCTTTGTCTAGATTTCCACATCCATAGCACTGGACATATCTTTTTATAAAAACTTCTAGCAAAACAACCATCTTTGCATTGTCATGGGAGCCATTAACAGTAGAAGTTCCAGTATTCTTGTTAAACTTTGACTGGGCACCCAATTCACATCCAAAGAACTTTGTCATGTAAGAAGGTTTCTTTCCAAGAGCTTTTGCCACATCTACCAAAGAAATTCATCTTGTAAGAATGTTTCCTTCCAAGAGCTTTTGCCACATCTACTATATTAAAAATATTGGTCTTGATGCCATTGCCTCGTCTTTCTATTTTAGTAAGAAATTTTGACATCTTATATCTATAGAAAGCATCATCATTCTTGGGAACATGGTATGTTTTTCCATATGATGTAAATTGTCCTTTTTTTATTTTCTTGGATACACAACCCAGGATGGCACCAAGGTAAGGCCTAGTGGAGCTCACATTTTGCATTAATAATTGATCTCGTATCAACAAAAAGACAGTCTACCATACCACACACTATAGTCTAGATCCAACAAACGCGATCTAAAACCAGTGATCTATGCCCATCCCATAGTCCTCACTATGAAATCTATTAAAAAAATTCCTATTATCAAATAGAAGTAACAAATAGAGATATTTGATTTCATTCAATACGCGTTCCAAATTTTAGACATTGACACAATTTTATGAATCATATCCACTACTCAGTAGCTTAATTTTCAAGGTTATATGTTTGTAGAGTTTATAAACAAGTTCAATTTTTTTTTATAGGAGGCAAAATGGAAAATCTCGAGGCATTTTCAGGGTATAAAAGCATCAACGATTTGGAAACTATACACTAATGTCTTTGGTGGAGGAGCTTTCATTCACTGCTACATGAGATATAGGATTGAGCTATGCAAAAGACTTCCATTCCTTTTCTGGTATGACCCACAAAAATAGCATTACTACAAAAGGCATGGACTTAGGTTCACTCGTAAGGTATCTAGTGGATTAAATTATCCACAAGGGTTACACTCAATTTGTGGCTTGACCCAGCCAAACAACTTGACTGAAAAAGGGATGAAGTTGGTGCAAATCGACAGGGTGATTTTGGCGGAACATTTACCCGTCAGACTTGGCATCTAAGCCAAAGGTAATTTGTGTTATGTGGTATGATCCCCGACCTTGCACATGTTTTGATAGTTGTTTCTCCAAGTATTTCTTCAAATTGTTCATCAGATTTAGACGTCGAGGTAAAATTCCACATTTCCCTAATACACACACATATATAACATTTTATATTCTGATGTTTAAGGTTTAGATCTTTCTCCCCAAAATTATTAATGAATAATGAGTTTGTTGATGGATGGCAGTCAACCAAGTCCTTCTTCTATGATAAGAACACAACCCTTGGAAACCTAATTGGACTTGAGTCTAATTTGGCAGTTTCTATCAGAGTTCTTGATGGTTGAGAACATCCATCCTCAGAGACACCTAGAAGACATAAACGCAATTCAAGGTCCAAATCATGATGGGGTTTGCAGTGAATCCCTGCTCGCTATGGTTAAAAAAATATGTCTCCTTCACTCAGGCAATTCTTGAAGTTGAGATAAGGATAGCTACTTAAAATAGACAAGAGATAATGTACCTCAATATGATGTATGTTGAATTTCTTGTAGGAAAGACAACCTTGATTCCAATCCTCTCTTTGCAGATGGTCAAATCCTTCCTCCCCCTCTTACGGACCAAATACCCTCTATCAGTAGAGATCAGATTGATATTCATCCATCATGGGCACAGGGTGAATGGTTCACCAGTGATACTAATTCAAGAGGAAGCTCTGTCAGAGTTCACCATCATAGAAACCATTCTTTCGGATTGTGGGGGCCCACATTCTTTTTTGGCATGTGTGGCTGGACTAGTATAGAGGCTTAAAAAGTATGCTTCCAAATCTGCTCTTCAACAAGGATAGTGCAGGTGTCTGAACTTTGTGATTTTTTTACATGTGCAGATCATAGTATGACGACCAAGACAAGTTGGAAAAATGCTTTGTTTCTCACAGTATGTAGAGTGAGTATCATTGGGTGATCTACATTTTCATCAAATTAAGCATTAGAAGAGTGTAGAGTGGTGTGTAGATTTGTTGTTACTAGATAAGCTCCAGAGTATCAACATGTTAGTTGTTCATTAGTGTAGTGTTAGAAATAAATCTAGATATTTTCAAAATTGCTTCAAGAAATATATTCACACTTATAGCACCTTAAAGAGGAATGAAATGAGTGCTAGCTCTGTAGTTGTCTATAAGAATCTAGTTTCAATTGACAAGTTTTAGTGTTACCTTGCTTTTATTTAGAGAAGAATTGCCAATACTAGCCTTATTGGTGTATTTTGTATTGATAATTTTCTTGATATAAACTTTAAAGAGTGGAGATGGTAACATCAATGAACAATAGTGAGACTAACCAAATTCATAGAATTTGACATTGGGAGAAGAGTCAAATTAAGATTGTTTTGAATTTTATCATATATGTCCTTGTTGCTCCATTCGTGTTGGACTTGGATCCCATTTACTAGAAATTTTCCTAAACAAAAACACAGGCATAGGCCAACACAGGAAACAAATGAAACACCTAAATCACAATGAAACAACAATGTTGAGAAGTTGGCAAGCCTCAAAACAATGCGTGGAAATAAATATAGAACAAGAAGAATTAATCCATTACATGGATCATCACAAATCACTGCTATTGAGGTGTTGCAATCTTCAAACATTCATTAACATATAATAGGCTCCCAAACTAGTCAACACAAGAAACAAATGAAACACCTAAATCACAATGAAATAATATTATCGAGAAGTTGGAAAGCCTCAAAACAATCCATGGAAAGAAATATAGAACAACAAGAATCAATCTATTACTTGGATCAACATAAATGACTACTATTGAGGTGTTGCAATCTTTAAACATTCATTAATATATAATAGCATCCCAAACTAATCTTAATGTACCTCATCAAATTTTGGAAAGATAAAAATCATTTTTGGGTTTGCAAATCAGCTTATGACCTGATATGTAGGTTACTTTCTATCCCAGAAAGTTCTTAAAATAAAAGGTAGATTCAAGCTTTTGTGGATTGTTAAACTATTTGACCTATACAAGTATTCATGGTGTCTCTCCTTCCTGAACAAATTTGATTTTAGGACAAATAGTCTCATCATTGTAGAAGCATTTCTTAATCATTAGCATTTTTTGAATCAAATCATTTTTTGAATTTTTAGACTTCTCTGTGCTGGTTGTGCCTTAACCAACACTCATAGAACTTCTCATATTCTTCTCTATTCAAAGAATGTACGATATGTGCTAAACCCTTGAACATGGGAAATGATATTTTCCTCCTTGTATTGCGATTACTCATCAAGCATGCATCATCCCATGAGAGTGCTTATGCTTCTCTAGTGCTTCAAACTGCACCATTGTTGACATATTCAATTATGTTATACGTTCTACTTCAAAGAAATCATATCTTTGTTTATCATTCTTCCATTCCACTCCATCATCATCATCATTAGCTTCCTTATCATGTATGTCCTGGCTCCCAACCAACACTCACAGAACTTCTCATATTCTTCTCTATTCAAAGAATACCCGATATGTGCTAAACCCTTGAACATGGGAAATGATATTTTCCTCCTTGTATTGGGATTACTCATCAAGCATGCATCATCCCATGAGAGTTCTTTTGCTTCTCCAGTGCTTCAATATCCACCATTGTTCACAGATTCAATTATCTTATCCCTTCTACTTTAAGGAAATCGTATCTTTGTTTATCATTGTTCCATTCCACTCCATCATCATCATCATTAGCTTCCTTATCATGTATGTCGTGGCTCCTTCGAGGAGATTGATCATCCTCATCAGAGGATTTCCTTTTTGACACATTTGAATTCACATCATTGTTTTCTTCTTCTTTGAATCAATGCACAATGTTCCAACAGAAGCGACCGAAATTCGTTACAATGTTTGTATAAAATATATAGCTTTCCCCTTTAAAAATCACATGGATTTGTGTTAAAATATTTATTTTCATTGGTGGTTATACAACTTAAAATTCTTTCCCCTTTAAAAACCACATGGATTTGTGTTAAAATATTTATCTTCATTGGTGGTTATACAACTTAAAATTCTTTATTGTATGTGTCTTATATATAAGTCAAAAGCTCTTGTTTTTTGTAGTAGTGACAAGATGAGGGGAAATTGTGACAAGAGTAACCAAAAAAATCATTACATCATAAGAACTGAACTAATCATATTGCAAACAAATGATTTTAAATATTAATAAAAAATAATAAATTATGTTCGTAATGTTAAACTATGGAGAGACTGCAATTTTTTTTGTGTGAAAACAAAGTAATACTAGGTCAGAGGAAAATTGAATGCATAATACCATGTCTTCATCAAGTATAATAATGACTAATTCTTCTAAAGCCTTAAAATTGCGCAAAACTATCAAGAAAATCATCAAACCACTCACAAAAATTTTCCATCAAACATCCACATTCCTTATATCAAATTTGATATAAAACCACTGCGACAAATGTTTAATTGGATCAGTTATATAGCTCAACCAAAATTGAACATCCTCATTCTCTAATATCAAGTTTGATACAAAAGCATTGTAACAGAGTAACAACTCTTTGATTAGATCAGTTTTAAATATATCCCTTGGTTGTATAATTGCTGGTAACCTATGTAACTAAAAGAGGGACACCAAGTAAAGATCTTCTAGATCTAAAAACCCTAACCAAAAATATTTGTTATCTTATTTATTACAAAAAAAGGCTTCGATTTCTTTTACAATTTGACACTAAACATTCTAACCAAGCACAAAAAGTAGCAGTATGTTGTGTGCCTAAGAGGGCCACAACTCAACCTTAGATCAAAATTCAAATATATAGGATGATTAGAACATATGATCCTATAATATGACCAGAAAAACAATGACATCTCAAATATGAGATGCAGAAAGTGTTTCTAATTGCTCACCTTTTCAAAGCCCCCAATCAAGATTTGGCGGCTTCTTGTTCACTGATGAGATCTTGGACCCCCTCTCAAGAACTCTTTTCTTATATCATCCTTGTATACAATGACTTCAATGAAGCATAAGCAATACTTTTTTGGTCGTAGGGAAGTTTTAATAGCCTCTACAACCGCTTCTTCCGTCTTAACCTACACAGAAAGTAGTAGAGCCAAAAAATTAAGATCATGTTTTAGATATTTCAGCAAAACATAATTGATTGGGCATCCTACATTTTCTAAAGCTTGCACCAAACCATGCAGAGCAGACAAGAAGAGAAAACTTCCATGATAAGAATAAAAAAAAAAGAAACAACAGATAAAGATCATGTTTGAAATAATCAACATGAAGTCCATATTTTCAGAGGCTCTAGCATGATATGAAACCTAAAAATCATGTAGGACTTGTGGGAACAGAAAATACCCATGATAAGAATCAACAAAAGAAACCAACAGATTCAGATCATTCTAACTTTCCAGAGGCACAAGTTATTTTCTTGTTTCAATAGTCCGTCAATTGGTTAAACAACACAGATCGGGAGTGAAAGTAAGAACTACAAAGGTTTAACGGTTCCCAACAATAAACACAGTTGTCCCTCTGTTGACACATTGGTTTGTAACATCATTGACATATCCATAAAAGAAACAAGAATCCCTTGTAAAACTGTTGGCCATGGTATGAATATAGAGAAAAAAATACCTTCGCAGTCCAACATTTCCCTTCACCATTATGAATGGCCTTTACTATACCGGTGTAGTTCCAATTCTTTATGACATTGTATGGTCCATCATGAATTTCGACCTCTATAGTGTATCCTCCATTATTAATCAGAAAAATGATAATATTATGCCCATTTTGAATCATGGTAGACACTTCCTGGACTGTGACCTGTTCAAATAAGGAAGAATAAATTTAGATAAAAAATCACTAATTTTTGGATAAAATAGATAGTTCAAAGGAATTCAATATTTCAAATCTTAGACACTCGTACTCGTTCATTGTTACTAATTAAAAGAATATTTCATAATTTGAAATAAAAATCCTTGCATCTGCACCTCAAAGCTTCCATCACCAATGCATGCAATTACATGTTTGTTTGGTGTTGCTTGAGCATATCCGAGTGTTGCTCCTACAAACCAGCCAATTGATCCATATTTCACTTGGAAATCATGCCTACCAAAAACATGTTTAGTGCAGGGAAATAAAAATATGGAAATATACACAAACAAAGCACCATCAGAGTAGGTCGCTCATCCAGGAACACTTATCTCTCTTTCATATTGGATTTTTAATTAGTATTATTTTTTCATTCATTAACAATAATGTATATCTAAATACCAAAATTTCATAAGTATAGCCAAGAAACTAATGTACATGAGAAGAGAAAATTGTTTTCTTGACCATATTAGTTTAAACACACCTTGAACCTTAACATTTCCTTACGCGATTCATATTTTGCTCAAAAGAATAAATTGTAATTTTTCTTCATAGACAAAACCTTGCAACCATAAATGACAAAAACCATTCAGAAAAAATAATACTCGACAACCAATAGGTTTCCATCTCTTGGCAACAAGAAGATTACTAAATTACGAAGTGTCCTTTATAGAGAAATTACATCTGACTTACCCACACTTTTCTGGCAATTTAAGCTTTTGGCAATTGAACCAAGAGTCACCAGTTTCAACAATTACAACAATTTCATTTGTGAGCATGCCCTGCAACCAACCATTTTATACCAGTGAATATCATCAATAATATCACTGCAAATGTGCCTTCTAAGAAGAATGCCAACTAAAAGACAAATGTCTGACTGATTTTACTTCAGAATCTGGTTAGATTCTTTGAGGCCTTACCTGAATGCGTTTGAATAGCACATTGACCCTTAAGGGCTCATTTGGTGCACTTTACCCTCAGGTACAAAAATGTGTCGATAATTTTCCAAATGTGTTGGGTTGTGCTTTACCTTCTTTTCAAAGGCTTCTAAGAAATATTTCATAAGAAGGCACCCAAAAGTAGGCCCATTTCCCACAACTTTGTTAGGTTGCACCATTATAGCTTTCTCCTTTTTCAATAGCAATGAATAACCCACTGAGCTATAGTCATTGAGAATTCGTCCTGCAAATAAATATGCATCTGTTGATTCAACTATTTCAGCACAGAATGAAGTACTTATTGCACCCTAGTAAGTCCCTATGAAATGAGGATGAGTCTTTGGAACCTACCCCTTAGCAGAGGGAATTATAGCCACGAGATAACCAAATGATTCAAAATAACCTCCAAAGTTTGAAAATTATAAAACAATAAAACCACTAATATGTCGCTCGTTTTTAATGGAAAACATAGGCAGAAGTCTCCTGCGCACATAATTAACTCATCCCGGGGACCGGGGATCGAGGACCAATCTGAGGGGTCTTATGCCCACGAACGTCCAATTCCCCTGTTGGAAAATCAGAAAGGCAGTAAAGATTTTCTCGATTTTGATAATTACTTGTGATGTTACTTGTTATTACGATTCTTTATATCTTCTTTCTTTAGTTCATCAAGCAATTACACAAAGCAACAACACATAAAACAATGAACACAAGATGTAGGCACATGCCATGGAAAAATCCCTCTCGAGGGGAAAACCCAGTGAAAGTAATTCTTCCTTTCAATATTATTCTTTGAGACTCTTTACCCTAGACCTTGACGAGGCATTTCCTCCACACCAAGTCAACATCCAAAATATTGATCTCTTTCTAGCAACTTCGACTATGCAACAATTTGCGGCAGCTTACGACTTCTGACAGCTGTCCAACTTCGAAGACTTCATTCTCCCAATCCAAAGCACAAAATAGAGAGAGACCACCACCTAATTTTTTATTTTCCTTGACTCCTTAGACTCCACCAAACTCACATTCACTTTCATTCCCGACAATAGACTTTCCTAGCGTCCTACTTCGCACTTCTACCCGACAAACAAATTTTCGCACTTCTGCCTTGAAGAGAGAGAATTAGAAGTGATGCTCCAAATGAATTCATAGTCCTTCCTTTTATAGGCTTCTTGTGGGGTAGAACGGGTCCTTAGGCTGAGATGGTGTAGAGGTTCCATAATTCATATTTGACTGAATACTAAACCAATTTACATGATTCAAAAGCTCAAGAAGGGTCTTTTTAAATGTACAATAATTCTATAGACTCGGAATAAATCCTAGAACTCATCAATGGGGAATTTGACCTAAAACATGGTGACCCAAGCATGAAACCCATGCTTTAATAAGTCACAACAATAATGATAAAAATTCTTTTCTTCATTCTTTTGATAAGTACATTACATGATGACTCAAATACATTATTGAAGGCCGAACATAGTTACTTTTTTCGAACACTCCATCTTAACTAGGGAGGTATTCATAATGTACGTATATAATGGAAGATATCAAACTATATGAACCAAGAAGAATTTTAGGCACCGAAATGCCATGGATTAGATTCTTGACCAGGGCAATATATCTAACCATCCAATCAATTTAGGCACCGCAATGCCATGGACTAGATTATTGACCAGGGCAATCTATCCAACCTGTCACTCAATAGTTTAGGAACCATAATGCCATGGACTAGATTCTTGACCAGGGAAATCTATCCAGGTGGGAATAAGATGGACTCATGCTTTCAACCCCTCTAGGTACCATCAGGCTTACTTGCTAACCACCAACACAAAAATCCAAGGGTGTGTCAGAGCTCAATGCCACCTTTCCAACTTTGGGGACTCAGACATCAACACAAAGTATCAGCCAGATGTCTCTTTAGACAATGTTTCACTCGCAAAGCCTCAACACCCCTTGATCCAACATATCAAGAATAACCAATCTCTCCCAATCAAATTGATTGGTAACCAACATGCTTTCCTTCGAGAGATTCACCTGTACAAACACAACCCCAATCAATAACATACTTTCACAAGTACATAATCAAACATAAAGCTCTGGGGTCTTCCAGGCAACATATGTTGCTTCTCAATTCTCCATAGTAGGGCTATCAACCGAATATTTGACAGAATATTCCTCAATCATACATTTTTATTCCTACTCCATATGCAACAACATATTCTTCAGTCAGATCCTGCTTTCCTTCTTTCAGCAGCACTTCAAAATGCATTCTCCAATTTTTGTTTCCTATTCATGGCCCATTCAGACTTACCACTGTTAGTCTTGGTTTAGTGCATGACTCATGAAGTAGAGAACCAAATCTGACACCCCCTCTCAACCAAGAAGCACCTCTTTATCCTGACTCCCTCTTAATATTAGGGAGGTCTCTTCTATTCATGCTTCCTACGGGAGATCAACTTATACTTTGTTGACATAGGAGAATATTTTCGTGGCTCCAAATCATTTCATCAAAGTTATCATCATCCCCATCATGCTCATCACATCTTCACTAAGTTGAAGATTGTGTACCAACGCAACTTGCTTGTTACATCGAACATCTTCACCAAGTTGAAGATTGTGTACCTGCACAACTTATATAGAAAGTACAACCAAAACTATGGAAGCATGATGTTAGCCATATCAGAATCATGGAAACATTTTATACATATATCAGATACCCAGACTTAATTACAAACAAGAGACATATACTCTTCAACATCTTGCTAGGGACTTTGTCATATTTTAGACTTTTCACTAGGTATTTATACAAATCCTAGATTTCATACAAACAAATAAATCAACTTCAATCACATCTTAGTCATTAACCTGACTAGCTTCCAATAGGGTTAGTTCCAAGCGCCTAGTTTTTCAATCAACAATTAATCAATTATTAACATGACCAACTACTACTAAGGTTACTTGAAAACCCTAGATTTTCATTTTCACAAATTCAACAATCTTTTACAAATCTAAAATCATCATATTCCAGAGATTTTACTTTGACTAAGGTTTAATTTCAAAACCTTAGAATTCAATTTTCACAATCTCACATACTAGACAATTTTAACTTCAGTAAGGTTTAGCCACAACACCCTAGATTTCCAAATATCATCATCCTAGAGTCTCAGACAAGGACTTCCATTAAATCCTAAAACTCATGACCATCAACGACTAGGTCAGCACACATATCTAGGAATTCATAACCATACATAAGCGTAGCATATGTGCAATAACATTAATATATATGACCTAGACCAAGCTAGGGATTCAAGCAAAAGGACATAACTCTATATGCCTAGATTTCATCATCATGAAACATACATTTCATATCATGTGTTAGTCAAACCCAACTTCACAACAATATTAAGCAAGAGTTAGACACACAATCATATTGATTACACTAGGGTTTGATCAGAAAAACACACACATACCAAAGAAAACATTTTAAAGACAATGTAAGGGTCTTGCTCACATATTCCACCAAACCCCAATGAGCTAGGGTTCCAATGTTGAAACATAGAAAACCCAAAATTACCAAGACTTCAAAGGTTCGAGATTTTAGGCCTCATCATTCAATCCGAACATGTTAGGATTTCCATATCACACAAAAATCCAAAACAAGATATCATCAATGAAAATTCAACTATCATTTCACAATATTCCTAGGCAGCTTAGGATTTCAGAGATTCACATTAGCATGCCCTTCGATTAGGGTTTTCCAAAACCATCTAGGGTTCTACATAGTTAATCAAGAATATGAGTAGAATATGAGTGGGGTGGGTAGATTTATCAAGAGGTGAATCACCCAAACAAGAATCACTAGGATTCAATATAGCTAGTCATGACAGAGTTAGTAATAGATCATCAATTGAATAGTCCAATCAATGTATTCAAAACATACCTTTGTTTCTTGACTAACCTTGTCTTGAGAGATCCTCCTTTTTGCATATGTTTTTCCTAACCAATACAACAGAGGGAGAAAGGTGATTAGTACTTTAATATAGTCAAAATTAAATAATTACATGAACCCAACACTGAAAAGACATGAGATAGTTATCTTTAAGAGTTGTTGGGAGCTCCTTCCAAAACTTGAGGGAAACCTACAAACTTAAAGCAATATAAAAATGTATTTTCCAAATATATGTTAGAAACCTCTAAATTCTAAAACATATAAAACAAGTTATGTAAAGAAAATTACTTAATAATGTACATGTAAAACAAGTTATGTAAATCAAATGAATTAATAATGTAAGTCCCTAATGTCGGATTCTTCAGGCTTGACTTTCTTTGAGTCTCCTTCTTCAACAAAGTTGGCTTGATCTCTTCCTCTCTTCTTATTCCTTGGATTCTTGGGGTGGTCACTCTTGTAGTGACCTTCTTTATGACATTGATAACACTCTATCTGAGACATCCCCTGGATCTCTTTTCTTTATGATGAGAAACATAAGCATTTGATACTTCTTCAGAATTTACAACCATTGAGATCCTTAATTTTTCTTGACTACATGCGGTCCATAATTCTTCAAAGGTGGAAGCTACCTTCAAACTGTTGAGACCTGAAGAAAAAGCACTCAGAGGGTGGCAATCCTAATATAGCAATGATCACCAATTCTTTGTTGGCATCACTGGCTTCTTTGGTAGGCTTCTTTACATTTCCTTTTACCAAATCTAGCACCTTGTTTTTTTCGAGGATTAGGTCAATCTTTTGGAAATAATATTAAGAGGGTGGGGTGAATCAGTGTTAGCAAGTCAATAATATTTCATTTCCATATTATGATTCATATACGCTACTTTAGTTAATGAAACTTGCATGTATATGCAACTGCATATAAGGAAACTAGTGTATACCCTGTAAACTTGTAATTTAGTTAATTCTTCATATGTTAATCTTTAATCTGTGCATCAGAACCATATAAATAGTAACTAGGAGCAGTAAAAACAAAACAGAGAGTCACACACATGAACACAAGATATAAGGTGGAAACCCAATGTGGGTGAAAACCACCTATTGCAATCGTCTCTATCTTTCTTTTAATAAGAAACTTCTTTTTACAATATTTTGTACTGGTGCAGTGTTATACCAGTACGCAAGCTTCTACCTGTAGAAGGCTACAACCCCTAGTTCTTGTACTAGCAGATGTATTAGTATGTAGGTGCTGACCTACAAAAGGCTACAATCTTCTCTTTTCTTCCAGGGACCATGTTTCATAAATTTTCAAACTGGATCCATTAATAACATCAATTAAACGTCAAATATGTCTGCATCAACCAATCTCCTTTGCACAAACCAAAACTGAATCAAACAATCACTTCTCTGACACAGTAACAGTAACCAGAACCCAAGCCAGAACCCATAACACTGTAACATCATTCAGAGGTAGCTAAAGCATATTTTTATGAGGTGTATGTTACTTCAATGTGATGAACCTGCGTGAATATGCACTTGTATCAAGGCAAACCTACGTATACACACTCTTGAAATTCCGAACCAACGTGTATACGCGCCTTTGCTATAATGAACCTATGTATAGATCTGTAAATGATGATTTTAACCTTTACAATTATTCAGACATTAGTTATATCTAGATCATCATATTTAGAGATTACAACATGCACCAATTATTCAGATAAAAGATCAAAACCACACAAAGATACTTCTCTTCAAGCCTTAAGATCTTGACCTATCAATAGAACTTATCCTTCATTACGTGCTCAGGTTCATCCTTGATTCAGATCCAGCTGTGCACCATAACCTAGTCACCTGTATTCTAGATTTTGCTCTTCATTACATATTCAAATCATGAGTGCCTTTGCCTAATATCTTCTCCTCTTTTTATAGTCTTAGGCCTTACTCAATACCATGGTCCAAAACCACTTAGAACCAATACCTTGGACCAAATACCTGGGGTCAACACATCGGACAAGATACCTTGGATCAATACCATGGACCAAATATCACGGATCAAAACCAAGTTTTCCATCATGTACGCACCTTTCCTTTCATGAAAGTGTGTGTATGCCATACACGTCTTTTGGTCTGCGAACCTGCGTGTACACGCAGCTTGGTTAATGGGAACCTGCGTATACCTCTCTTTCTTCATTCTGTGAGCCTGAATTGAGATCTATCATCTAAATGAATTGCCATCAAGGATAACACCAGTGTCATAGCGCCAAATCTGAGTCATAATGCCAACAATTTCCCCCTTTGGACTTGATGGCAACCACAAGTCACTCTTCCCCTTTGTCATCAAGGGCAAAGGGTTATGCTCCCCCTGAATGTAAGCAAGGTTTGCAAAAATATGTTCTACCAGAAGAACATGACTCTATACATCATAAATGACCTTACTATCACCAAAGACTCATACATACATCCATCTACCAACCAAGTGGGGATATACCACGATTGACTCATCCACCCAACCAAGTGGGGATATACCAAATGTTTATACATGACAAAATAAGAACATTACATCATCCATCCCATGCAAAGTGGGGAAGCAAAATAGGTCGTTTCATGACCTTGATAATAAAAGAAATACGTGACATAGAGACAAAATATCTAAAACAAGACTATGATAGTTATCAACAACTATCAGCAGCGTCTATCAATCACCATCCAAACCAGCAACCACGATCTCCCTCTGCACTTGTTCCACATGAATCAAAACAATTTGTGAATTTGTACCAAGATCTTCTAAGAAAATGCCAACAATGCATTATTAGAAAAATGTGCTCCCCCTGAACCTGTGCCAGATGATCACTATTAGACTCTTTTCATCCTGAGTTTGGCCCACTTTTCTTCTTCAAACCAACACATACGCGCCTGTATCCACAACAATCGGCGTATGTACGCGGATACGCTTCATGAAACTTGCGTACAACCACTTTTCTCTGAAATAGATAAGTTTCAATAGTATAATGATGCATCAACTACTCCCAGCTTCTATATGATATATTCAAATGTCTCTCTGGGCAATGGTTTGATGAATATATCAGCGACCTGTTCTTTGGAGGGAACATACTCCAATTTGAACTTTTGTTCAATCACTTGTTCACGGAGAAAATGATATTTGATAGGTATGTGCTTGGTTTTGGAATGCATAACTGGGTTCTTTGAAATGCTAATTGCACTTGTATTATCACATAGAATGGAGATGGGTGGAGTACATGTGATCTGAATGTCTTGCAATGTTTGCATCATCCAAAGGAGTTGTGTGCAGCAAGATGCAACAGCCACATATTCTGCTTCAGTTGTAGATAATGCAATTGAACTTTGTTTCTTGCTGAACCAAGACACTAATCTGGAACCCATATAGAATGCACCACCACTAGTGCTTTTTCTATCATCCACGCTTCCTGCCCAATCTGCATCTTTGTATACATGAAGTGTAAGATCTGTGTCCCTAGGATACCATAAACCAAAATTCTGAGTTCCTTGAAGATATTTGAAGATCCTTTTGACTGCCTGAAGGTGTGATTCCTTTGGATTTGCTTGGAATCTTCCAACTATTCCCACTGCATGCATGATGTCTGGTCGGGTACCTGTTAGATAAAGTAAACTGCCAATCATGGATCTATAGGTTGGTTGATGTACTGCTGTTGATTCATCATTTGAGCTGAGACTGCATCCTGTTACCATAGGGGTACATACTGGTTTAGATTCTTCCACGCCATATTTTTTCAAGGTCTACTTGAGGTACTTGGTTTGTGATAGAAAGATACCATCTTTATTTTGTTGAACTTGTAAACCAAGAAAATATGTGAGCTCACCAAGCATGGACATTTCAAATTCTTTCTGCATTACCAAAGCAAATTTTTGACTCATGGCTTCTTCATTACTATCAAAAATAATATCATCAACATACACAACAAGTATTAGCAATTTATCACTGTCAACCTTTGTATATAAATTGCTATCAGTGGATCCTTTTGAAAAGCCTTGTTGATGGAGGTATTTGTCGAGATGGTAATACCAAGCCCTTGGAGCTTATTTTAGACCATAGAGAGATTTTATGAGTCTGCATACAAGTTTTGGATCATTTCCAAGGATGAATCCATATGGTTGCTCAATATATACTTATTCTTCTAAGTCTCCATTAAGAAAGGCAGATTTTACATCCATTTGGTATACTTTGAAGTTCTGAAAGCTAGAAAGAGCAAGGAACATTGTTATGGCTTCAAGTCTAGCAACAAGTGCAAAAGTTTCTTCAAAATCTATACCTTCTTGTTGAGCATATCCTTTACAAACAAGTCTTGCCTTGTTTCTAATAACTTCTCCATTTTCATTCAACTTGTTTTTGAATATCCATTTGGTTCCAATGATATTCTTATCATGAGGTCTAGGAACTAATTCCCAAATATTATTCTTTTCAATTTGCTCAAGCTCTTCATTCATGGCCTTGACTCAACATTCATATTTGCATGCTTCATGTACATTTTGAGGTTCGATGGTGGAAAGCAATGCTAGATAGCTTGAAGATTTTGTAATAGTTCTTCTTGTCTGCATCCCTGCTTCTTTCTGTCCCAAAATTTGAGTCTCGTGATGATTTTTCTGAACATAACTGGATGGAGTCTTTTCTTCTAATGTTATCTGTTCTTCTAGTGCTTCATTGGTTTCTTCTTCCGAATTGGTCTGATTTGATGTGGAAGCATAATCCTCATCTTCTTCATACTCTTCGGTTTTTACCTGCTTCATCAACCACAACATCAATACTTTCAACAATTTTCCCTATTCTTTTATTATAACACTTATATCCTTTACTTCGGGAAGAGTAACCAAGGAGAATGCCTTCATCTGCTCTAGGTTCAAACTTGCCAAGATTTTCATCAGTGCTTTTGATGTAACATTTGCTTCCAAAAACTTTGAAGTATTTCACAGTAGGAGTCTTACCATACCAAAGTTCATGTGGAGTTTGAATGCTATTTACCTGAATATTTGTTTTGTTGAGAATAGTGACGGCAGAAAATGCAGCTTCACCCCACAAGGTTGCAGGAGTTCCAGACTCATTTAGCATGGCACGAGCCATTTGTTGAATAGTTATGTTCATCCTTTCCACCACTCCATTTCGCTGAGGAGTCCTTGCGGTAGAGAATTCCCTTTTTATTCCATGTTCTTCACAAAAGTCGAAGAATTCATCTGAGGTAAATTCCCCTCCTCGATCAGAGCTGAGGCATTTGATTTTGCGATTTGATTTATTTTCAACCAATGCTTTGAAGGCTTTGAATTTTTCAAATGATTCATCTTTATGCTTGAGAAGTCCTATCCAACACATTCTGAAAAAGTCGTCAATGAACAATATAAAGTATTCTTCTCCACGAGGTGACTTTTTCCTTGATGGACCACATAAATCAGTGTGAACAAGTTCAAGAGGCTTACTAGCTGATCCTTCCTTCTTAGGGAAATGAGCTCTGGTTTACTTACCAAATTGACATGATTTGCATATTGTGTTTTCTGGAATGCTGATATCAGGAAGATCACAAACAACCTGGTATCTTTATGCTTTTCTTATTTGAGAGAAGCTTAGATGCCCCAATCTTCTGTGCTATAGCCAGTGTTCATCATTTTTGCTTGGGTAGCACTGTTGTTGTCCTCCCTTGAGTATGTATAGGTTATTTGGAGTTCTTATTCCTTTGATCACTGTTTCTCCTATATCAAGCTCACGAACAACACATCCATTTGATCGAAATACCACTTCATTCCCTTGATCGCACATTTGACTAACACTCAATAGATTATGCTTTAGACCATCAACATACATAACATTCCTAGATTTGACCTATTCTTTTAAGAGAACAAAACCTTTACCTTTTATGAGAGCAGGAGTGTCATTTCCAAATGAGACATTCTTTTCCTTTTCTAAGGCATTATATGATTGAAGTTTTTCATTATCACTTGTCATGTGTTTCGAGCATCCACTGTCGATGTACCACTGATTTTCTTATCCTTATGCATATAAAGCTATACCACATCTTTTTGGTTGTGGTTCTTTATTTCTCCAAGTTTTGGGACCCAATGGATTTTGCTCCTTTTGCCGAAATTTACTCCTGCATTCAGAATCTTCATGACCAAAGTTGTTACAGATAGAGCATTCTATTTCATTTTCAAGAAGCGAAAAGTTATTGTAGGGCCTTTTCATGATCCCTGTCACATTCTTTTGATTTCGTGCTTCTCTATTCATGATGGTCTTGTAAGCAACACATTGAGCAACTTTGTGTCCAAAGTTGTGACATGAAAAACATTGGCCATAAAAGAAATTCCTATGATTATCGAACCTACTGACCTGGTGATTGTATTTTCCATTGACATTCTTTCTTGAAGCACACTAAGTATGATTTACCTGAGGTTGGATGTAACTTCTGTTCATCCTTGAAGTAGATTGACCCCGATTTACTTGGTGATCTGCTTTATGCCTTTTCTGACGATTGTCAAAATGTTCACTGCTCTTTACTGCATCAAGATAGCTTTTAGCGGAGGTGGACGGTTTTTGTGCTTCTTTAGTATATCCCAGACCTGTCTTTATTAGAGGAGAACACTGCACTTTGATAATCTCATTTAGGGTCTCTGATCCTTTAGCAAATCTAAAATTGAGAGCTTTTTTTTTTCAATATCCTTTTTTAGACCCACAATTTTACATTCTAATTTTTCATTGTGTTTTTCCCTTTCAGCAAGTTGGAATGTGAGAGTATCTATAATCATATTCTTTTCTTCTAAACAAATTTTAAGTTTAGAGATTTCTTCATAAAGACCATCTTCATCTAAAGCATCCAAGAAATCTTCATCTTCAAAAGCCATCAGAAGTCTATAATCATTACTATTTTCATCTTCACCACTATTTGATAAACCATCGCTATCTTCATGCCTATAGTAGCTCTTCTTACTTACACTGACTGACTCTTCCACAAGCAAAACATTTGAAAGGTAGTTTACCTCTGAATCTTCCAGAACCTCGTTGAAGGTTTTTGACAAAGTTTGCTTCTTCCTCTCCTTCTGAAATATGTCCTGATTCATTGAATTCTTCTCTTCCTGAAGTTTTGAATGCGGCTTCTCTCATATCTGATGGGCCTCCTTTTCTCATTTCGAAAGTAGTTAAGGTTCTGTGCAGCCGTGTCATAGTAAGACTCTGAAGGTCCTGCTTTTCTTCTATAGCAGAAACTTTTGATTCAAACTTAGTAGACAAGGATCTTAAAACCTTTTCAACTAAAGTAGCTTCTTTTATCTCTTCACCTAAGTTTTTCATGCGATTAACAATCTCATCTATACGTAGGAAGTAATTAGCTATACTTTCATCATTGTGCATTTTGAGAGTTTCATATTGAATTCTAAGAGATTGTAGTTTTTCACGTTTTACTTGATCGTCTACTTCATAGCTTAGAATGATCTTGTCCCATATTTCTTTGGCAATTTTGAGTTGCATAACCTTGACAAATTCTGATTGTGACAGACTCTCCAATAATGTATTGACAACCTTGGCATTTGTTTCATACTGCTTCTTACCTGCCGTATATGTAGGTATTGCTGATGGAAATGTATACCCTCCTTCCACGATTTCCCAAACATCTGTTCCAAGAGATTGAAGATAGACTGTGGTTCTTACCTTCCAATAAATGAAGTTGCTCCCATCAAATATCGGTGGTCTAATGGATGCCTCTCTTTCGTAGTTATTCATGATGATAGATCTTCCTTCAAACGATCAAACTTCTTATGAATGACTTGCTCCGATACCAATTGTTGGAAATAATACTGAGAAGTGGGGTGAATCAGTATTATAAAGTCAATAATATTTCATTTCCATATTCTGATTCATATACGCTACTTCAGTTAATGAAACTTGCGTGTATACACAACTACATATAAGGAAACTAGTGTATACCCTGTAAACTTGTAATTTAGTTAATTCTTCATATGTTGATATTTAATCTGTGCATCAGAACCATATAAACAGTAACCAAGAGTAGTAAAATCAAAACAGAGAGTCACACATATGAACACAAGATATAAGGTGGAACCCAATGTGGGTGAAAACCACCTGCTGCAATCTTCTCTATCTTTCTTTTAATAAGAAACTTCTTTTTACAATATTTTGTATTAGTGCAGTCTTATACTAGTACGTAGGCTTCTACCTGTAGAAGGCTACAACCTTCTCTCGTTCTCCAGCTTCTACTAGAAGGGAGCTACAACCCCCTAGCTCTTGTACTAGCAGATGTACTAGTACGTAGGTGCTGACCTACAGAAGGCTACAACCTTCTCTTTTCTTCTAGGGACCACGTTTCATAAATTTTCAAACTGGATCCATCAATAACATCAATCAAATGTCAAATATGTCTGCATCAACCAATCTACTTTGCACCAACCAAAACTGAATAAAAAAATCACTTCTTTGACACAGTGACAGTAACCAGAACCCAAGCCAGAACCCAAAACACTGTAACAGCATTCAGAAGTAGCTAAAGCATATTTTTATGAGGTGTACGCTACTTCAATGTGACGAGCCTACATGTATACGCACTTGTATCAAGGCAGACTTGTGTATACCCACTTTTGAAATGCCAAACCAGCGTATATATGCGCCTTTGCTATAATGAACCTGTGTACAGATTTGTAAATGATGATTTTAACCTTTACAATTATTCTGACATCAGTTATACCCAGATCATCATATTTACAGATTACGACACGCGCTAATTATTTAGATAAAAGATCAAAACCACACAAAGATACTTCTCTTCAAGCCTTAAGATCTTGACCCATCAATAGAACTTATCCTTCATCACACGCTCAGGTTCATCCTTGATTCAGATTCAGCTATGCACCATAACCCAATCATCCGTATTCTAGATCTTGCTCTTCATTAGATATTCAATTCATGAGTGCCTTTGCCTAATGATCTTCTCCTCCTTTTATAGTCTTAGGCTTTACTCAATACCATGGTCCAAAACCACTTAGAACCAATACCTTCGACCAAATACCTGGGGTCAACACGTCGGACAAGATACCTTGGACCAATACCATGGACCAAATACCACGGATCAAAACCAAGTTTTCCATCATGTACGGGCCTTTCCTTTTGTGAAAGTGCGTGTGTACGCCATATGCGTCTTTTGGTCTGCGAACCGTGTGTGTAGACGTGGCTTGGTTAATGGGAACCTACGTATACCTCTCTTTCTTCATTCTGTGAGCCTGAACTAAGATCTGTCATCTGAGTGAGTTGCCATCAAGGACAACACCTGTGTTATAGCGCCAAATCTAAGTCATAATACCAACAATATCCCCCTTTAGACTTTATGGCAACCACAAGTCACTCTTCCCCTTTGTCATCAAGGGCAAAGGTTTATGCTCCCCCTGAGTACATGCTGAATTCTCTGATATGCTGAAGAGTGTTGTCCATGCTCCCCCTGAATGTAAGCAAGGTCTGCAAAAAGATGTTCTACCAGAAGAACATGACTCTATACATCATAAATGACCTTCCTATCACCAAAGACTCATACATACATCCATCTCCCAACCAAGTGGGGATATACCACGATTGACTCATCCACCCAACCAAGTGGGGATATACCAAATGTTTATACATGACAAAATAAGAACATTACATCATCCATCCCATGCATAGTCGGGAAGAAAAATAGGGCGTTTCATGACCTTGATAATAAAAGATATACATGACATAGAGACAAAATATCTAAAACAAGACTATGATAGTTATTAGCAACTATTAGCAGCATCTGTTAATCACCATCCAAACTAGCAACCATGATCTCCCTTTGCACCTGTTCCACTTGAATCAAAACAAATTGTGAATTTGTACCAAGATCTTCTAAGATAATGCCAACAATGCATTATTAGAAGAATGTGCTCCGCCTGAACCTGTGTCAGATGATCATTGTTAGACCCATATCAGACTCTTTTCATCCTGAGTCTGGCCCATTGTTCTTCTTCAAACCAACACATACATGACTGTATCCACAACAATCGACGTATGTACACGGATACACTTCATGAAACTTGCGTACAACCACTTTTCTCTAAAACAGATAAGTTTCAACAGTAGGATGATGCATCAACTACTCCCAGCTTCTGTCTGAGATATTCAAATGTCTCTCTGGGTAGTGGTTTGGTGAATATATCAGCAACTTGTTCTTTGGAGGGAACATACTCCAATTTAACCTTTTGTTCAAGCACTTGTTCATGAAGAAAATGATATTTGATAGGTATGTGCTTGATTTTGGAATGCATAACTAGGTTCTTTGAAATTCTAATTGCACTTGTATTATCACATAGAATGGAGATGGGTGGAGTACATGTGATCTGAATGTCTTGCATTGTTTGCATTATCCAAAGGAGTTGTGTGCAACAATATGCAACAACCACATATTCTGCTTCAGCTGTAGATAATGCAATTGAACTTTGTTTCTTGCTGAACCAAGACACTAATTTGGAACCCATATAGAATGAACCACCAATAGTGCTTTTTCTATCATCCACGCTTCCTGCCCAATCTGCATCTTTGTATGCATGGAGTGTAAGATCTGTGTCCCTAGGATACCATAAACCAAAATTCTGAGTTCCTTGAAGATATTTGAAGATCCTTTTGACTGCATGAAGGTGTGATTCCTTTGGATTTTCTTGGAATCTTCCAACTATTCCCACTGCATGCATGATGTCTAGTCAGGTACCTGTTAGATAAAGTAAACTACCAATCATGGATCTGTAGGTTGGTTGATGTACTACTGCTAATTCATCATTTGAGCTGATACTGCATCTTGTTACCATAAGGGTACACACTGGTTTAGATTCTTCCATGCCATATTTTTTCAAGATTTGCTTGAGGTACTTGGTTTGTGATAGAAAGATACCATCTCTATTTTGTTGAACGTGTAAACCAAGAAAATATGTGAGCTCACCAAGTAGGGACATTTCAAATTCTTTCTGCATTACCAAAACAAAGTTTTCACTCATGGCTTCTTCATTACTACCAAAAATAATATCATCAACATACACAACAAGTATTAGCAATTTATAATTGTCAATCTTTGTATATAAATTGCTATCAACTGATCCTTTTGAAAAACCTTGTTGATGGAGGTATTTGTCGAGACAGTAATACCAGGCCCTTGGAGCTTTTTTTAGACCATAGAGAGCTTTTATGAGTCTGTATACAAGTTTTGGATCATTTCCAAGGATGAATCCATCTGGTTGCTCAATATATACTTCTTCTTCTAAGTCTCCATTAAGAAAGGCATATTTTACATCCATTTGGTATACTTTGAAGTTCTGAATGCTAGAAAGAGCAAGGAACATTCTTATGGCTTCCAGTCTAGCAACAAGTGCAAAAGTTTCTTCAAAATCTATACCTTCTTGTTGAGCATATCCTTTACAAACAAGTCTAGCCTTGTTTCTAATAACTTTTCCATTTTCATTCAGCGTGTTTTTGAATATCCATTTGGTTCCAATGATATTATTATCATGAGGTCTAGGAACTAATTCCCAAGTATTATTCTTTTCAATTTGCTCAGGCTCTTCATTCATGGCCTTGACGCAACATTCATCTTTGCATGCTTCATGTACATTTTGAGGTTCGATGGTGGAAAGCAATGCTAGATAGCTTGAAGCTTTTGTAATAGTTCTTCTTTTTTGCACCCCTACCTCTTTCTGTCCCAAAATTTGAGTCTCTAGATGATTTTTCTGAACATACTTGGATGGAGTCTTTTTTCTATCGTTATCTATTCTTCTCATGCTTCATTGGTTTCTTCTTCCGAATTAGTCTGATTTGATGTGGAAGGATAATCCTCATCTTGTTCATAATCTTTGGTTTTTACCTACTTTGGATTTTTTCCTGCTTCATCAACCACAACATCAATACTTTCAACAATTTTCCCTAGTCTTTTATTATAACACTTATATCTTTTACTTCAGGAAGAGTAACCAAGGAGAATGCCTTCATCTGCTCTAGGTTCAAACTTTCCAAGCTTTTCATCAGTCCTTTTGATGTTACATTTGCTTCCAAAAACTTTGAAGTATTTCACAGTAGGAGTCTTGCCATACCAAAGTTCACGTGGAATTTGAGTGCTGTTTACCCGAACGTTTGTTTTGTTGAGAATAGTGACAACAGCAAATGCAGCTTCACCCCAGAAGGTTGCAGGAGTTTCAGAATCATCTAGCATGGCACGAGCCATTTGTTGAATAGTTATGTTCATCCTTTCTACCACTCCATTTCGCTGAGGAGTCCTTGCAGCAGAGAATTCCCTTTTTATTCCATGTTCTTCACAAAAGTCGAACAATTCATCTGAGGTAAATTCCCCTCCTCAATCAGACTTGAGGCATTTAATTTTGTGATCTGATTCATTTTCAACCAATGCTTTAAAGGCTCTGAATTTTCCAAATGCTTCATCTTTATGCTTGAGAAGTCCTATTCAACACATTCTGGAAAAGTCGTCAATGAACAATATAAAGTATTCTTCTCCACGAGGTGACTTTTTCCTTGATGGACCACATAAATCAGTATGAACAAGTTCAAGAGGCTTACTAGCTGATCCTTCATTCTCAGGGAAATGAGCTCTGGTTTTCTTACCAAATTGACATGATTTGCATATTGTGTTTTTTGGAATGCTGATATCACGAAGATCACAAACAACCTGGTATCTGTATGCTTTTCTTATTTGAGAGAAGCTTAGATGCCCCAATTTTCTATGCCATAGCCAGTATTCATCATTTTTTCTTAGGTAGCACTGTTGTTGTCCTCCCTTGAGTATGTATAGGTTATTTGGAGTTCTTATTCCTTTGATCACTATTTCTCCTGTATCAAGCTCACGAACAACACATCCATTTGATCGAAATACCACTTCATTTCCTTGATCGCACATTTGACTAACACTCAATAGATTATGCTTTAGACCATCAACATACATAACATTCCCAGCTTTGACCTTTTCTTTTAAGAGAACAGAACCTTTACCTTTTATGAGAGCAGGAGTGTCATTTCCAAATGAGACCTTCTTTTCCTTTTATAAGGCATTATATGACTAAAGTTTTTCTTTATCACTTGTCATGTGTTTCGAGCATCCACTGTCGATGTACCACTGATTTTCTTGTCCTTCTGCATATAAAGCTATACCACATCTTTCTGGTTGCAGTTCTTTCTTTCTCCAAGTTTTGGGACCCAATGAAGTTTGCTCCTTTTGTCGAAAATTACTCGTGCATTCAGAATCTTCATGACCGAAGTTATTACAGATAGACCATTCTATTTCATTTTCAAGAAGCGAAAAGTTATTGTAGGTCCCTTTCATGATCCCTGTCACATTCTTTTGATTTCGTTCTTCTCTAATCATGATGGTCTTGTAAGAAACACACTGAGCAGCTTTGTGTCCAAAGTTATCACATGAAAAACATTAGCCATTAAAGAAATTCCTGCGATTATCGAACCTACTGACCTGGTGATTGTAGTTTCCATTGACATTCATTCTTGAAGCAAACTGAGTATGATTTACCTGAAGTTGGTTGTAGCTTTTGTTCATCCTTGAAGTAGATTGACCCCGATTTACTTGGTGATATGCTTTATGCCTTTGCTGACGATTGTCAAATTGTTCACTGCTCTTTACTGCATCAAGATAGCTTTTAGCGGAGGTGGATGGTTTCTGTGCTTCTTTAGTATATCCTAGACCTATCTTTATCATAGGAGAACGCCGCACTTTGATAATTTCATTTAGGGTCTCTGATCCTTTAACAAATCTAAGATTGAGAGCTTTTGTTTTCTCAATATCCTTTCTTAAACCCACAATTTCACATTTTAATTTTTCATTGTGTTTTTCCCTTTCAGTTAGTTGGAATGTCAGAGTATCTATAATCATATTCTTTTCTTCTAAACAAATTTTAAGTTTAGAGATTTCTTCATAAAGACCATCTTCATCTAAAGCATCCAAGAAATTTTCATCTTCAAAAGCCATCAGAAGTCTATAATCATTACTATTTTCATATTCATCACTATTTGATAAACCATCGCTATCTTCATGCCTATAGTAGCTCTTCTTACTTACACTTTGTTTTCTATTCCATTTTGCTGATTCCTTACCTTTATCAAGATTTTCCTTGTGAGGACATTTGACAGCATAATGACCGACTCTTCCATAAGCAAAACATTTGAAATGTAGTTTACCTCTAAATCTTCCAGAACCCCATTGAAGGTTCTTGACAAAGTTTGCTTCTTCCTCTCCTTCTGAAATATGTCCCGATTCATTGATTTCTTCTCTTCTTGAAGCTTTGAATGTGGCTTCTCTCATATCTGATGGGCCTCCTTTTCTCATTTTGAAAGCAGTTAAGATTCCGTGCAGCCGTGTCATAGTAAGACTCTGAAGGTCCTGCTTTTCTTCTATAGCAGAAACTTTTGATTCAAACTTAGTAGACAAGGATCTTAAAACCTTTTCAACTAAAGTAACTTCTTTTATCTTTTCACCCAAGTTTTTCGTGTGATTAACAATCTGTAGGAAGTAATTAGCTATACTTTCATCATTGTGCATTTTGAGAGTTTCATATTGAATTCTGAGAGATTGTAGTTTTTCACGTTTTACCTGATCATCTCCTTCATAGCTTAGAATGATCTTGTCCCATATTTCTTTGGCAGTTTTGAGCTGCATAACCTTGACAAATTCTGATTGTGACAGACTCCCCAATAATGTATTGACAACCTTGGCATTGGTTTCATACTGCTTCTTACCTGCTGTATATGTAGGTATTGTTGATGGATGTATATCCTCCTTCCACGATTTCCCAAACATCTGTTCCAAGAGATTGAAGATAGGCTGTGGTTCTTACCTTCCAATAAACGAAGTTTCTCCTTTCAAAGATCGGTGGTCTAATGGATGCCTCTCTTTCGTAGTTATTCATGATGATAGATCTTCCTTCAAATGATCAAGCTTCTTTTGAAGGACTTGCTCTGATACCAATTGTTGGAAATAATATTGAGAGGGGGGTGAATCAGTATTAGCAAGTCAATAATATTTCATTTCCATATTCTGATTCATATACGCTACTTCAGTTAATGAAACTTGCGTGTATACGCAACTGCATATAAGAAAACTAGCGTATACCCTGTAAACTTGTAATTTAGTTAATTCTTCATATGTTGATCTTTAATTTGTGCATCAAAACCATATAAACAGTAGCCAGGAGCAGTAAAAACAAAACAGACAGTCACACACATGAACACAAGATATAAGGTGGAAACCCAATGTGGGTGAAAACCACCTGCTACAATTGTCTCTATCTTTCTTTTAATAAGAAACTTTCTTTTACAATATTTTGTTCTGGTGTAGTCTTATACCAGTACGCAGGCTTCTACATGCAGAGGGCTACAATCTTCTCTTGTTCTCCAGCTTTTCTTAGAAGGGAGCTACAACCCTCTAGCTCTTGTACTAGCAGATGTACTAGTACGTAGGTGCTGACCTACAGAAGGCTACAACCTTCTCTTTTCTTCCAGTGACCACTTTTCATAAATTTTCAAACTGGATCCATCAATAACATCAATCAAACATCAAATATGTCTGCATCAACCAACCTCCTTTGCACCAACCAAAGCTGAATCAAACAATCGCTTCTCTGACACAGTAACAGTAACCAGAACCCAGAACACTGTAACAACATTCAGTAGCTAAAGCATATTTTTATGAGGTGTATGCTACTTGAATGTGATGAACCTGTGTGCATACGCACTTGTATCAAGGCAGACCTGCGTATACGCACTTTTGAAATGCTGAACCAACGTGTATACGTGCCTTTGCTATAATGAACCTGCGTATAGATCTGTAAATGATGATTTTAACCTTTACAATTATTGAGACATCATTTATACCCAGATCATCATATTTACAGATTACGACATGCGCTAATTATTCAGTTAAAAGATCAAAACCACACAAAGATACTTCTCTACAAGCCTTAAGATCTTGACCCATCAATAGAACTTATCCTTCATCACGCGCTTAGGTTCATCCTTGATTCAGATCCAGCTGTGCACCATAACCCAATCACCCGTATTCTAGATCTTGCTCTTCATTAGATATTCAATTCATGAGTGCCTTAAACTAATGATCTTCTCCTCCTTTTATAGTCTTAGGCCTTACTCAATACCATGGTCCAAAACCACTTAGAACCAATACCTTGGACCAAATACCTGGGGTCAACACGTCAGACAAGATACCTTGGACCAATACCATGGTTCATAATACCATGGACCAAATACCACGAACCAAAACCGAGTTTTCATCATGTACGCACATTTCCTATCGTGAAAGTGCGTGTGTACGCCATACGCGTCTTTTGGTCTGTGTACCCGCGTGTACATTTGGCTTGGTTAATGGGCACCTGTGTATACCTCTCTTTCTTCATTCTGTGGGCCTGAACTGAGATCTTTCATCTGAGTGAGTTTCCATCAAGGACAACACCTGTGTCATAGCGCCAAATCTGAGTCATAATGCAAACAATCCTCTTCTTCCAAGGTATGAAGTTAGATGCTCCTTCAAGCTTGTTCTCACCCTTGATAGATTTAGACATCTTCCTTGAATATGATAGATTCCTTCCTTGAGATAGTGCCTATGTATGGATCTGCCTTTTTTATTCTTTCTTCACCAAAGCTCCGATACCATGTTGGAAAATCAGAAATGTAGTAAATATTTCTCGATCTTGACAATTACTTGTGATGTTACTTGTTATTACGTTTCTTTATATCTTCTTTCTTTAGTTCATCAAGCAATTACATAAAGAAACAACACATAAAATAATGAACACAAGATGTAGGCACATGCCAAGGCAAAACCCCCCTCAAGGGGAAGACCCAGTCAAAGTAATTCTTCCTTTCAATAGTATTCTTTGACACTCTTCACCCTAGACCTTGACCTGACCTTTCCTCCACACCAAGTCAATATCCAGAAGATTGATCTCTTTCCAGCAACTTCGACTATGCAGCTTACGGCTTCCAACAGTAGTCCAACTTGGGAGACTTCATTCTCCCAATCCAGAGCACGAAACAGAGAGAGACCACCACCAAAATTTTGATTTTCCTTGACTCCTTAGACTCCCCCAAACTCGCATTCACTTCGGCTTCTCAACAACAGACTTTCCCAGCTTCCTACTTCACACTTTTGCCTAAAAAACAAATTTTCGCACTTCTGCCCAGAAGAGAGAGAATGAGAAGTGATGCTCCAAATGAATTCGTAGTCCTTCCTTTTATAGGCTTCTTGTGGGTTAGAATGGGTCCTTAGGCTGACTTGATCTTCTCTTAGGCCGACATGGTGTGGGGGTTCCATAATTCATATTTGACTCAATACTAAACTGATTTACACGATTCAAAAACCCAGGAAGGGTCTCTTTAAATGTACAATAATTCTATAGACTCAGAATAAATCCTAGAAGTCCTCAATGGGGACTTTGACTTAAAACATGGTGACCCAATCATGAAACCCATGCTTTAATAAGTCACAACAATAATAATAAAAAAATCTTTTCTTTATTGTTTTGACAAGTACATTACATGACGACTCAAGTACATTATTGAAGATCGAACATAGTTACTTCTTCCAACATCTCCACCCATTTAGTTCCATACTGGTCAACCCAAACACACTTGATCCATTCATCATTGCACCCGGTGCAACATGATCTTCCTTCCTTGTCAACATCCAAATCTTCTCCATAGGGATAAGCCCAAACCCTATATTTTCAACATTTTTTAGCGACAACTTGGGAGTGTAAACATGTACCATCGGTGCGCTAGGAAGAAGGCGGAAGGGAGGCCCTGATGCTGTACTTAGCTGATTGTCAGATAGTTCAACCTACAAGGGCATGGTCGTGGGTCTGCATAACTTCCTTCACCATGGTAGGAGAGGAGATGACCACTATAGTTTTCATTCCAAGAGAAAGAGACACATGAGAGGGCCATATTTCATAGCGAGGTGGAAGAGAGATTCATAGGGGTTAGTGAGTTAGTTAGTCGATTCACATCCTTTCCTCAGTCTTCTCCCCTATCACCTTAACTATTTTTTTTGTCTTAACTATTAAGTATTAAACCAACAACATAAAAAACTTCAATCATCTAACATTCAATCCAATAATACAAACTAATACACATTGAGAACTAAAAAACACGAACGACATAAATATACACATCCCATAACGTTTTCCTTGTTCTAATATCAGATTTTTTTTCGAAATCTAAATCAATATAAAGATCTCATTCCAGAAAGAGTTTACTTCATTTGAATTCTTAAAAATGTTTAAGGTTTTTCCTTGAATATCTATGCTTCAAATAAGGTATGTATAATTTGGATTAAGCGCCAAATTTTTAATGTCACACTTTCCATTTGTCTTCATACGTATTCTCGAATCTTTTTTTAAAAAGAGTTTATTTCATCGGAGTTTTGAAAATTGTTCAAGGCTTTTCCATAAATTTCCATTTAAAAAAACTTTTCCATAATTTGATAAACCTTTTTCATAATTCGAATTAAGTACATTTTTTTAATGATGTACTTACTATTTGCCTAATTTTATAAGTATTTTGGAATTGGTTAGACATTCTAACTTTTTAACTTCTCATAATATTTTATAAGTAATTACAAAGTCTAATAGTTTGTTTTATTTTTAATATATATTTAAACTCATCATAACTCAATTGTTAATAGAAATATAGAAAAATAATCATTTGTTATTACTTATTTCTATTTATTCAAGAAAATCTGCATGATCGATGATCTGGTGGTGTCTAAGGGAGGCAGATGATGGGTAGCTAAATGGTTAGGATTTAGCTCTTGCAAGAGGAAGTCGAGGTGATTAAGAAATAATTAGGTCATGCTTTAAGACCAAAAAGGTGACGACATTTAGCCTTGGCCTCATACATGAGGAATTGGTTAGACATTCTAACTTTTTAACTTCTCATAATATTTTATAAGTAATTATAAAGTCTAATAGTTTGTTTTATTTTTAATATATATTTAAACTCATCATAACTTAATTGTTAATAGAAATATAGAAAAATAATAATTTGTTATTACTTATTTCTATTTATTCAAGAAAATCTGCATGATCGATGATCTGGTGGTGTCTAAGGGAGGCAGATGATGGGTAGCTAAATGGTTAGGATTTAGCTCTTGCAAGAGGAAGTCGACGTGATTAAGAAATAATTAGGTCATGCTTTAAGACCAAAAAGGTGACGACATTTAGCCTTGGCCTCATACATGAGATTAGATACCACCTCCTATTGTTGCGTAACCTTCTCCCATGGAGGAAGGCTCCATTTTTTGTTTCTTGTGCATTTCATATTTCATACAAATATAAGTCTTTTTCAAAATAAAATCATATATATATATATATATATATATATCCCCTTTCCCCACAGATACTTGGAGTTCTTTGATATACCTCATCCAAATGAACCCAAGCTTTAGTTTAGTTAGTGTAAGGTCATTTTATAGTTTGTTGTGCTTTAACATTTGCAAAGCTTCTAGGGTTCTTCACTTGAATCTAGTGAGCTCTTTTTTATTAGGGTAATTTTGATTAGGTCTTATAAAGTAGTTAAGATAACTTTGATATTGTATCCATGTTTGGTTAACTATTCATAATTTATGGTCTCGTGTTATTGGTCATCCCATGATATTTGCTCATGGTCTATCATAAGAGGAAATCTATCTAATGGCTTTGGATGCCTCATGGCATAGGTCTCAGGGGTTTGCCTACTAATTTGTATAGGCTTGGGTGTTAAGTGTAGTGTTGATTTCATAGTTTAGTCATGATTTGGTATAAGGCCAAGCAAGAAGTATCACGTTGCAAAGTACTCCATATAGTACTCCTATTAAGAGCATATTGTTGATAGTGTATTATAACCATTTAAGAATACATAGAAAGTGTATTGTAATTAATGTTCATTGTTGAAGAGTACATTGAGTTTGCATTGGAGTATGGATTTTTTTTGTAAGTTTAGGGTGTTTTTATTACTTTCAAAATCATCCATATACATCAATATTTGTCGCTACTAGTTTGTGACTTGGGAAGCCATAGCAATAGTATAAGAAAAAATGTTTTTGATTATTTATACCATTCTCTACTTGAGAGTTTGATAACAAAAAATTTGAAAAAAAATATAGCATAGAGAACTACAACTAAACTTAAGAACCATGAAATTGAAATGTTGTTGCACATAATTTCTTTGCCGATCTTCATTTTGTAGGGTGTCCTCAAGGCCTGATGGTTGTGGTTTTCTATTAGAATCGGACAAAGATAACATCCATGTTTTTCAGGAGCTTGGCTAGAAGCGTGACACCTCTATTGAATTTGTCCACATTCTTGAGTAGCTCTGCGATGCATATGATTAAATCTCACTATGTGTCTACCTTGTCGCCGAGAAATCTTCCCATTAAAGTTTTTAATGACAACAAAAGATGACAATTTGAATGCAGGATGTTGTTATGGCCTTGGAAGAATTCCTAATATTTGGTATCTAGTCTCTTATCTCCTACTCTACATGCCTATCAAGAATGAACCTATAAGATTCCCTGACTTGTTCCTCCACATCAAAGATGAGTCTTGGCAACTACTTGAGCTAGAGTTCCATGAGTGGAGGGTGGATTGAGATAAAAAGGAGGGCAAAGTTAGAGGTGTCCTCGCTTACCATTGCGGCGTAGTTTAGTTGATCCACATATAATCATAATGAAGGGGAGGGGATTGGGGGGAGGGGCAGAAAAGGAAAAACTCTTGATTAGACAGAGAGGAATGGAAGACTAATATCAGGAAGAGAAAATGGAGAAAATTGAGAGACAAATGAAGGAGGGAGAAAAGTTTGACAAAAAGGGAGGGCTGAAGAAAAACAAGGAAAGGAAAAAATGGAGAACAAAGAAGGAGAGGATTCAGAAGGGGAGAGCTTGGAGAGGAGGGGAAAAATAGGGGAGCATTGAGAGAGATAGAGGGAGCCAAGAGAAGGAGAGAGAAAGGAGAATGGAGGGAGAGGCTTGGTGTCACATATAAAAATTAAACCCATAGAAGGAAATAAAAATTAGAAGCCTACAAAGCCTGAGATGGAACTTAAGCCATTGACAAAAGAGTATAAAACTAAAACAAAATTCTAAATTGGAATAACCAAAAGTCCAAACGTGGAAATGCTAGAGACTTTGTGAGATGGATTTAGCGCTAGAGAGTGTTGCCTGAAAAATATTCCTCCAACGATAAAGACCAAATCCTCTAGCCTCAACAATTCCATGATTTAATTTAGCTAGTGCAATAAACTTCAATTTTTTTCTATGCTCTCCATGGTTGGTTGATTAAATGCATGTAGAGGCATTCATTCTTCACTAGTTGATCTCCATATTGCCACCTCTTCGCATAATTTACTTGGCTCTTCCAACTACATCCCATAATGAGGGGAAACCTTCCTCCGCAGCATAAAAACCAAGTAAAATGTACATTCCCCAAACCTCGCATGAACCAAATTTGTTGCACTACAAACTCTTTCAAATTGCCTCACTGCCCTCTATTCATGCAACGTACTTGTTTGCATGCATACTACTAGGTGGAGGGAAACATGCCTTCCCTTTCATTTTCCTTGGTTATCATCCCAAGTTCAGGTGAGGCACATTTTCTTTGCACCCTCCGTGGGGATTGTAATCATGTTCTACTATTTCTTGAAAAGCCTCCTTGAGTTTCCCAAGAATGGATTAATTCCAATTGGTATCCAAAGCTGCCCCATCATAATTCAGACATGTATTATATGTTTTTTCCACCAAATTATTATTGTTTCTTAAAATATGGAAGGGAATGGAGGCAATGATTTTGGCTAGTTTCTCTACTATTCTTTCTACATTGGCTAGAAGTCTCCGACTTTTAGTGACTTTTTTTGGGTTGGAGCCACTTTGGATTTTTTCAATCATTGTGATAATGGTTATATAGTTCCCTTCTATCATGAGTGTTTGGAAATCTATCCAATTAGCTATTGTTAATCCCTATTCCACTGCATTGTTAGTGTCACTACCTATTGCCCCTATATATAAATGAATTATCTAGCCTTTTTCATTTCCAAAGACTCCTCCATAGATGGATATCCTTAGATTTCCTTTTGAGGCTCCATAAAAGTTTAGTTTCATAAATCCATTCAAATGGGGGAGCCATTTGTTTGGGTTGGAGTGTTTGATGGAACATGTACCTAATTGGTAAATGTGGATTGTTGCAACGCCAGAACTTTGATTATGTTGGATTCCCTTGTAGAGAAGTCCTAGTCCTGAGTTGTCGAAGATGATATTAGGACTATTTCTCTTTCCTCATGATTGAGTGCTATATGATTCTTAGTTCTTTAGATTTTTCCTTGAATATTCCCCTATTGTGCTCTTTCCACACTTCCCATGCAATGAATCCTGAAAAGAGTTGTCAAGATTTTTTTATGATTCTTCAATCATGGAATGTATATTATTCTTGTTCCTACCAGTTTGCTTGAATACTATTTTTAGCTTATCCCATAGCTTTGAAATAAATTGACATCCATTTAGAAGGTGTTCCACTATTTCTATGTTTGAAGTGCATAGTTAGCATCGTGATATCCCTTGGAATCATCTTTTCTGCAATTTGTCCCATGTTAGAGTTTTGTTTTGTAGGAACATCCATATGGAGATCATTCTTTTGGGCCACAATTGTGCTTTCCACTTTTTTCTTTATTCTACTCCATTGCTCCCACTAGTATATTGTAAGCCGCCTTTATATTTAATGCACCTTTATGATTGTGTCCCCGTCAGAGTATGTCATTCTTGTTTTGTTATGATTTTCCTGGATTCTAGTTCTTTTGCCAAGCTTTGCTTTGAAGCAACATTGATGTTATTAGACCATCACATACTATTTTCGCACCGCCTCCATCATTGTCGTTCTGATGGTAGCATCTTGTATTTCTTACTAATGTTTTTCCTTGCAATTGTAGGTTGATCTTGATGTCATTTATGCCTTCTCTTTGCTCAAGTTTTGGCCATTGATGCCAATAGTTTTCCCAAAAGAGAGCCAGGTTTCCTTCGCAATTTTTCTAGAAACCATGACTCTGAATTAGGGGTTGCTGCTCCATATTTAATTCCAATGATGTGATTGTTTTTAATCCATCACCACCACACTTTTTCTCTTAGTGCTTGGCTGAGAAGCTATGGGTCTCTCAAACCAAAGCTGCCTGCCACCTTTGGTTTGCATATCTTTTCCCAAGCTACAAGGGCCCTTTTTTTCTTCGGATTTAGGTGTAAGAAACCAAGAAGACATTAATTTGGGGGAGGGGGAGGATGAATCAATATTCTATAATTTTCACAACTACTTACTCAATCAACCACATTCAACAATATAACAATGAACCAATCACATAAAGCATTTGACATAAGATATTTACGTGGAAACCCATATGGGAGAGAACTATAAATTCTTTTTTATTATGATGTAAAAGAAAGCACAAAATTTTAATTACATAAGATCTTGTAGGCACCAACCTACAAGAGCTCTAATCCCCTTTTCTTTGTAAGCACCAATTGTTACTATTTGGAAACACCAACCCATAGGAGGCACCAACCCCAGATCTTTATAGGCCCCAAATTGAAGGAGACTCCAAGCCCCTGATCTTTAGAGGCACCCACTTGAAGGAGACTCCAAACTCTTAATATAGAATAACCTACATGGTCAAGCTCTCAAGTCTGTTATTTCATACATTTTCCAAATTAGACCTACAAACTCTTTAATCAAAATATCAATGGCACAACTATCAAATCCTAGATCTACTCGTCTTCTTTGATCTATTTTATATTTCTTCACCTCTGGTCCAAATATGATCATAACATTCATATATGCTAAACATATCTACTCCTTAGGGTTAGACTTGATGACAACACTCAGACTTTCTCAACATCTCTTCTCCTTAGGGTTATATCTAATCACAACATTAATATCTAATTATCATCTATTATCTTTACTTTGTAACAACCTCTTTCTTTCTGATACTCTTAGCTAATTGTTGTTCCTCACACAACACACACAAAGGTGTGTTTTACCCAGTCACGTCCTCAGTTCCACTGATGCTTCAAGACAGTGCTTCAACAACTGTCTCATCATTTTTCTATCTTTCATAAACACCTCAGGATTGAGACCACACACTTTTTTGTTTTTCTTACCTTTGTAGCAGAGTCTCACAATTCTTTCCCATCCTAATATCCCCTTTGCATTTTCTCTCCTTTGTGGGCATAATGCGGCCTTCAACGATTTGATCTTCATTGAAAACACACCTCTCTACTTGTCTCAACAACTTGTCCAATGCTTTTGTCTATTTTTATTCATCTGGGAGCTACCGTCCTCACAACACAAGTTGCATTGAAGAAAAAAATTACAACATCTCAATTTATTTAATAAAGAACAACAATGCTTTTGCCTATCCACAAAGCTTCTTCTTGTCAATTTACATTGGATTGCTACCTCTAAAGGCATTATGTTTCTTTTTATAGTTGAGGAGATCAACATTAGATTTAGTCCTTTAACTTATTTTGGATTACTTTGGTGCTTGAACCATTTGTTGTGATCAACTTGAGTGCTCAACGTTTGGCCCCCTTGTGACCAACACTGTGACTACAACTTAAATCAAATCTATTGGATCTCGAATCTTAGAAGTTCTCCCTAACTCCACACACCGACCAAAACATCGAGACCAAATTCCCGAGGTGATTAGCTCTTGGGTTCCTATTGTTGAGCCCTTTCCAACTTGGGGCTATGACTACTCTCTTGAGTAACACTTACTACTTTTCACCACATTCACTTATTACAACACCTTTCAACTGATTCTATGATAGACAAAACCATCAAATTATAGTGTTGCACTTGACATGAAATTATTTGTCTCCCCAATTCATTTTTTTTTCTTTCATGTCTATTAAATACTTTTTCGATGCTTGTCTCTGATTCCTTTGGGATTATAAGCGTGGTTCTTATTTCCTACCCCTTATTCCCTAAGGACTTGTCCATTTTTTCTAGAACAAGAGAGTTTTTATTGATGATTTGGGCCTTGGATATGGGTTGCTCCTTTTCCATTGGAATCATTTCTTCTGCAGGGGATTTTTCATGAATTATCCCCTTCTCCTCTTTTGGACTTACTTCTTCCTCTTTGAGAGCCTCTTTTCTCTTATTGTTTTGTGGTGCTTCTCATATGGTTTCTTCTTGCAATTGAAGGATCTCAAATTGGTTTTCTCAGGTGTGGCTTCATTTATGTTTGGGATTGTAGGGTTTCTATTAGTTGTCACCTTTCCTTTGGTTCCCCCTTCCCACTGCTTTTTCCATTGATCTTTTAGATTTGCATTTATTTCTTCCCCTTTTCCAATCTGCACCTTCTTACAGTCCTTGGGAAGGTGCCCATAGTCATGACATATCTGACATTTAAAGGGAAATTGTTCATAATCTAAAACCTGGAAGTGGCTCCATTTTCCATGTATCAGATCAATTTCTGAGTGCAACCCTTCTTCTAAATCAGCTTACAAATAGATTTTTTCATAGGAAAATTGGTAACCCTCGGGTAGCCTTCAAACAATCATCACTCCAACACAAAAGCGAGAGTCTTAGTAGCTTTAACTAGACCGAAATTGCATTAGGGATGTCTTCATTTGGGTCTATATCCAATGACCACTTGTTTAGATAAATTCCTATAGCGTCGAAGAAATACGTGTTGTTCCTGAAAATCACATCTTGAGCTTCTTTAAACTAAAATAAAATGGCAAGAAAACCATTATCGCATGCATAAAGACCAATGTTCCCTTTCATCATTGGTTTCCATATTTTATCTATACACCACTCCATCGATTTAGTGGATGGACACATTCTTGTGAACTTTCCCACTGGGGCTCGATCCATTAATGGCAGATATGTTTGGTGGAATCATGTGGGTAGGGAAACAAAGGGAGTCTTGTCAACCTTCTTAACAATCTTGATTGCATTTCCTTTGACTCTAATTTCTTCCTGAGAGAGGCCACTGATACTTGAAATTTTGTCGCATCATCCTCAGGAGGGGGAGAAGCCCCCTCTTAGGCATCCACCATGATGGCTTTAATGAAAATCTCATATCCACTGCTGCTAAAACCTAGCCAATTCGACTCTCACTAATAAAATTTAATAAATAAATAAAAATTAAAACATTTCTAAAATTTTATAATTTTTTTTAATAAATGGAATCAAAAAATTATATGTGTGTATGTGAAAAACATTATGTATGTATGTATGTATGTAAATGGAAAAAATAAAATGAATAAAGTATTCATCATCATGTTTCCTAATTGTGAAAATCTGCATGCTAAGATAAAAAATGAACAAAATTTAATAAAAAATCAACAAGAAAAAAAAAGTAAAATTAAAAATAAAAAGATAAAAGATAAAAGATAAATTGAAAAAATAAATAAAATAAAAACAACACATGAAAATAAATGCAAATTTCCCATGGGGCATAGAATAAATGGTGATGGGGTGTAATGTTATGTTACTCCATGATGCGAAGGTTGCCAGTTCGAATTTCTGTGGGAAAAAATTCCAGTCATGTTAAGAGCTGGTGTGGCCCAGGCTAGGTGCGATCCCTGAGTGATTTTGACGTCTTAGATGCCATTGGGTTGCAGTTTATCAAGCCAAAGGTTAAGCCTGTAGTCATCTCTGGAGGGCATAGACAACTTGACAAAAAATTAAATCAAAGCAAACAATAAAGACACACCTTTCAGATTTGATATCCAACTTAGTTATGTTTTATTTTGGAACATGTACACATGCATCACAACCAACTACCCTGAGATGTGTGAGGGAAAGTTTCCTACCAAACCATACCTCATGTGGAGTCTTATCATCCAACATTGATGAGGGTGATATATTACCAATTAACATGCAATATTCACTACCTTTGCCCATAATTCCTATCTTAACCCAACACCATTGAGCATAATCCTTGTTTTTCCATGAAAATTGTGTTCATCCTATCTACAACTTCATTCTATTGAGGTGTGTATGGGGTAGCCTTCTATCATGCTATACCATAGTTCTTACAAAACTCATCAAGTTCCTTCCTGTAGAAATCTCCACCATTATCCATCATTGATACATTTATTTTCTTCTTTGGCTAATTCTCCACCAAAGCCTTAAATTCTTTACATCTGTCAAAGACTTTAGATTTATTCTTGAGGAAATATATCCATGTATTCCTCAAGAAGTCATCTATAAATGAAACATATTACACATATTTACCCAATGATAGAACTAACATAGGTCCAAACACATTATTGTGCACTAACTGTAGTATTCCCTCCACCCTCTTAGCACCAAAGGAGAATATTACCTAATTATGCTTCCCATATAAACAATGTTCACAAATATCAAAATCCAGAGAGAAATTAGACATACCTTCTATCATACCATTACCATGTAATACTAGAAGGCCCTTCTCTCCAATATCTCCTAGTATTTGATGCCATAGAATAATCTTTTCCCTAGAGTCAACATGATTATTTACTTCTTCTACTCCACTATCAAGAATAATGGAACTATTGCACCCATCACTAACAATACTTCCTAGCAACTTATACATAGTTACAATTAGAACTCCCCTCAACAATACCATTTCTCCTTGAATCATTCTGCATGTATCCTTTTCAAAAACTATTCTTACACTTGTATCACTCATATTTCCTACAAAAAGCAAAAGTTTAGCTAATCCTAGGATTTACAAAACACCAATGAGTGTTCTAATCCTTCAACCCATGAGCTTTAACTTAAATTTTCCTCATCCTATAATTCTGGCTATTGATTCATCTCCTAATAAAATGTCACCACCATTGAATCTTTCATACTCATAAAACCACTACCTCTAAGGAGCCTTATATACCAGGGAGTGTTCTAATGAACTTCATCAAAAATCTTGTTCTTGATGAAGTTACCAAATCACGCTTTTGGCCTACAAATGATTAATTTGGAGACATTTTCTCTTACATAAGTGAAGCTTTATAAACTTCGATATATGTTAAGAATTTAGGAAGTTGTCATTAAAGGGGGATAGGCTCCAATGCCTTTGTCCTTCTCTTATTGTGCCACCTTTGTAAATATTTCAACCCTATCCCAAGTTTTTCTTAAGGGGGGATGTTAGGATATTTAGACACTTAAGAGTTAGTTAAGATCAATATGGTCTAATGTGTTTTAGGGAAAAGTGTGTTTCTTTAGTATGGATTAGTTGCATTGTAATCCAATGGTTGAAATATATTTTAAACATAGAATTCTAGATGAATCATATTTTCCTCGATACTATGATCTATGTTTTAATGTGTGATTGCTCCATGATCTCAATTTAAAGATAAAATAGGGCCATTTTGAATGATTGAGTGCAAGTAACTCTCTTGTTTAATTTTTTTTCTTTTGTATTAATAAAATTTGCTCAAGTGGCCATGTGGGTTGGGGCCTGGCATAAACTCCTTCTTAAAGGGTTTTAACCACGCAAAAATTCTTGTGTTATGATTTTGATCTAGTTGTGCGAGTGGTTACTTAAGTTGTTCATCCTTGTATAGAATACTCTATTGTCCTAAACAAACTTGAGGTTTTTTTTAAGGGTGATAATTCACTCAAAACATTATAAGAGATGGAGAAAGAGCTTGCCCACTTTATACGCCAATAAGAACACGAAAATGTAGCATGATTTCATTCATAGATTATTTCTTTTCCCAGGATAAAAGCATAATTTTCATTAAATAATTTAAGAAAATTACATGTTGAATCTCCAACATGTATGAGATGCATTCACTTGTAGTTAGAATAGACAATGTTCAGATACACTATTTACAGATATCATCTTGATATTACAAAAATTGTCATAACTATAATAAACCATATAGTCCATTATGAGTCCAGATAATAACTATAATTGCAAAAAGAAAAAAAAGGAATGATCATGAAGATCATTCCGAGAGGTTTCCATCCCAATCGATGAAAGGACGATGGAAGAACTTGAAGAAAACCCCATCCCTGAATTCCTGAATCAACCAATGTCCTTTGTTCAGCTACGCGGCCTCTTTGGATAGAAGACCAATGACTTCATTCCTTTCCCTGTATATGTGATAGCATACAATAAAATAAAATTTTTATTTTATAGAGAGGACATCCTCTAGTAAATCCCTAAGTGTGTGAAAGTGACAGTGATAAACAACATTTATCCAATTTATGACATGCTATGAGTCCCCAAAAATCTGAATCCTGGTAGTTTTGTTCCAGAGAAAAAAGGAGAAGGTGTCTTAAGTTGTTTAACTCTGCAAAGTTGTTAGTGCCCCTCCCAAGACCCACTTTTATTTGTAAACAAAGGGATTCATTAACATGGAGAACCACACCCCTGCCCCCCCACAATCCTCCGCTTGTGCCGAACCATCGAAGTAAGCCGAGGGGATGCTTTTGTCAATAACTTCAGGAGAGATGACCCTGTTGTTGTGGCAGACATAGTCCTCTGGAATCAAGTTGTAAATGGAAAGAATGTGGTTACATTTTGACAGATCAGTGAATCAGAGTCTCATGAAAAATAAGGTGGTTCATGTTCAACCAGATTCCCTAACAAACGATCAGAGGTAGATTCTTGGCTTTTTGGGAGGCTGTCACCGTCCACCAATGTCGCCAGGCTTCACTTATATTTTGGCCCTACCATTTCTTATCTATTTTTAGAGATGTTGTAATGAAAGACCAAACTTTGGTAGAAACTGAGCAGTGGAGAAATAAGTGTTCCATATCCTCTGCTTCAGATTTACAGAGACAACATCTGGAGGGACCCTGGAAAGTACGTTTGCTTAGATTTTCTTCTGTAGGGACTTTATTTGAGAGGATGCACCACATGAAGAGCCAAGTCTTGTGTGGGGCTTTTATTTTCCATAAGTGATGCCACCACCAACAGCCCACACCCAATGCTCGAGCCCCCATGATGGCAACAAAACCTTCTTTTGGGGTGTACTTTCCTTTAGGTGCATTGGCGCAGATGAGATTGTTCTCCAGGTCTGAGATTCTGATGTTGGCTTCCTCCAGGGCCCCAACGAACCTATGCCAGACCTTGCGCCATCTTTCTGCTAAACCCAAAGTCCCAAATTCCAACCATTGCAGCCTAGGCCAGTCAGGGCCACCAACAGGCGAAATGTGTGCAATCTGGGTGAAGCCAGCCTTCGACAAGAAAAGACGCATTTCTCGTGGGAGAATATGTGCATTCCTGCTTCTAGCCAAAGAATCTGTGCCAATTCTAACCTGCTTGCCATTCCCAATCCGCCAGGCTAATACATCCTTGATAATGCTTAGGGATTGGGAGATGGATTTCCAAATGATCGATGGACCCGGTATATTTTGACAGGGTCTGCGGATTGAATCTATAACAGATAAGGGGTGGATGTACTTATTATAAATCACCTCCTTCCAAAGACGATGATTTTCCAACTCATCTTAGCTGCCATGGCTTTAGCAAAAACCTAGGGTTCCTTTATTCCCCATCCACCCCACTTTTTTTGGTTTTGCAATATTGTCCCAGGGAACCCAAGCAAAAGCACGCCCCGTGTTTTGACCCCACCAAAGGAAGTGACAAAAAATCTGTTGAATCCTGCTGAGAATACCCTTTGGGATCAAGGCAAGGGACATCCAATATACCGGGATGGCCTCCACCACCGTTTTTATCAGAGTGAGCCTACAAGCTCTGGAGAGCCATCTTTGCTGCCATATGTTAATTCGACTTTCAATTTTTGCTATAAGCCACGACCAGTCTGCAATATGGTAACCATTCGGCTTTAGCCCGAATCCTAGATATTTGAGTCCAAAATCCAACTCTTGCCTGACGAAAGAGAAATGTTGTGAAGCATATCTTTACTCATTTTATAGACATGAATTGAATATGATGTTAGATTTGTTATAATTTGGTTCCATACCTATCTCTTTACAAAACAGTGATATAATGAACCTGAAACAAGAGGAATCACTGTATGAACCATTTAAAAAAATAAGTACATCATCTACAAACAACAAATGCGAGAGGGCAGTCCTGTCAGAAATCGAGACCCCTCCTAGGGCTCCAGTTGAGCGAGCATTATTTAACAATCTACTTAAAACTTCCATGATCAAAAGAAAAAGAAATGGGGATAGAGGGCATCCCTGTCTCAGCCCAGGCTCTGCATGGAAGAAACCAGATGCAACCCCATTTATGAGAACACTAAAGGAGGCAGAGGTGAAACAACACATGATCCAATTTATGAAGAGATGGGGGAAACCAATATGTGTGAGAATGAGTTGAAGGTAGGACCAAATCGCACAGTCATATGCTTTGGATAGGTCAATCTTAAGGATAATAGCCTTTTTGGAGAGAGATTTGATTGAGTGTATGCCTTCTTGAGCGGTTCCAATGGCTTCATGGATCTGACAGTGATGGAGGAAGGAAAACTGCTCTTTGGAAATCATCCTAGATAGGATAGGCTTAATACGTAAGGCTATAATTTTTGAAATGAGATTGTAAATACAATTGTAGAGTGAGATGGGACGAAAATCAACAAAGGAAAGGGGCTTGTCAACTTTTGGGATGAGGGTCATGAAAGTTAAGTTGAAACCCCATACTTCCTACTAGAAGTTCTACACTCTTCAATGGCCAAAAGAACATTCGGCCCAATGAGGTCAAAGAATAAGATGTGGAATTCCATGGCCCAACCATCTGACCCTGGGCTCCTGTCCTTGATGAAACATTTCAGATCTTCTTCCAATTCCCCCATTGAAACCGACATGTTTAGAACCTCCACTTCTTCCTCCTCCAAATATCTAGGAAGGACCACAGCAATGTGGAGAATCTCGGTGATGGAGGTCCCCTGTGGAGCCTTGTAAAAGTTTGAGAAGTATCACATTTTCATGTTAGCTAGTTGATTGAAAGAACTATCCTCCCTGCTAGAATGGTCTCTCAGCTCCTAGATGGTATTAATAGATTTCCTTCCCCTAGCATAATGTTGAAAGAATTTTGTGTTCTCATTACCTGACTTTAGCCAAGTCGCTCTACTTTTCAAGGGCCATGTCTCCTCTTTCTGTCGTAAAAGCATGGTCTTCTCTCTTTCCAATAGAATTAATTGGTCCTTTGTATCCGAGGATGCATAGCTAGATAGCTCGGTTTCTTCCAACTATTTGAGAACCCCTTCAATCCTTTTTAAATCCTCCCCATATTTTTTCTGTTTGATCCTAGCCCATCTGATGGTTTTCGACTTTAAATGGGATAGGTTATTAGCAATAACAACATCCGATGATGGATGAATGTCCAGGCTGTAGTGATTCCAATTCTCTCTCATAATTTCATGGAAATTGACTTCAACGGGCCATGTCGCATTGAACTTGAAGGACGAGTGGGGTTTGTGGTTGGAATCCTTAATCTCCAAGAAGATCGAGGAATGATCAGAGTAACCCCCTGATCCCACCCATTGATGAATGTGGTCCATTCGGGTTAGCAGGGGAGCTCTAATGAGGAAACAATCCAACCTTCTAGCCAATGCATCCACCCCAATCTTGTGATTCCTGCATGTCGGCATGATTCTTGTAGAGTCAATATTTAGCAGGTTATGATCATCCAACAAACCTTCAAAGAAACCAGTTAAACTGTTCGCATAGGCTCCATGACCCCAAGATTTTGCTAGTCCGAGTGTGAAGTTAGGATATGCTCCAATAATCAAATTCTCAGATTGCATAAAATCGGATTGTGGAAGGTTTTCCCAACAAATCTTTATGTTATGGCAAGGCCCATAGATGTTTATGATCCTCAAGGGGATGTCGATGTCCGATGAGGTAATATCCGCCCCCAAGAAACCCTCACCACCCCATGCATTTTCCAATCTTATCGATCTATTGTTAAACCCCAGTGCACAACCACCCAATTTCCCTCTCACATCCAGAAATAAGAAATCCCAATCCAGTAGAAAATTATTGAGGACTTTATTGATATGGTTCCCATCTCCTAGAGTTTCTTGCAGAAAAATAACATCCAATCTCTCCAACTTGCATAATCTCTGAAGTGCCAATTTTTTATCTGGGCTGGCCAGACCCTTGTAGTTAAGAGAAAGACACTTCATGTGGCAACCTTTGCAGGGTTCCCCTTTGCTCTAAGGACCTGATCGATGAGAGTCTGGATGCCCGAAGCCACTTCAATGCTAGACCTATTAATGACTTTTGACATGTGAGGTTGTCTTCCCCTGGGGGCTTCGGGTGTAAGGATGGGTGAGGGTCCTCATCCAGGCCGAAGGAAGAGTGCAAGGAAGGGGGCAGAGAACGCAAATTGTACCGGTGAGCTGCAACGGAGGTAGGACTCTCCCTGGAATCCAGGGAAAGGAAATTCTGATCAATGGCTTGGGGGGTGCAAAGGGAAGGAGAAGGAGCAGATGCCACATGACATATAATGGGACACAGTTTTCCAACCCCAGAACCCAGACCCAAAAAACACATAGAAGTAGATGCTACAGAAAACTGATAAGAATTTGAAAACAAAGGAGAGGGAGGAATTGTACCCGAGAATAGAGCAGAGTCTCTGGAGTGAGATCTGGTGACTGGCGCCGTAGAGGTCCCGGAGTCCGTCCTAGGAAGTGCCCCCCAGCAACACCCTAGTCTTGTATTGCCGCAACAGGAAGGGCTGGCTGTGAGGATACCTCCATCTCCACCGTTTGGGTGCTTGTCGAAGCAAAGGATTTCGGGGGACTTGGCCGTCGACCAATTATTAGGGGGCAATTTTTGAACATATGGCTGACCTCATGACAACGCCTGCACCTGAATGGGATACCTTCATAGTCCAACTCCTTCCATCTGATGATCTCACCCATTTGAAAGCGGTAGCTCTCAACTAATCCTTCTTGGGTACCCAAATGCAGAAGGATTCTAGCCATTGCCAGGCAGCCAGTGTCCTGGTACGATCTATCGTGATCCAGGTAAACGCCCAAGTCGTCCCCAATACACCTAAAAATGTCCTCTGCCCAGAACTGAAGTGAGAGTCCAGGGAGGCGTACCCATATCGGCCCGGCCCCCAAATTTTCCTTTTCCGGATAAAAAAGAGTCGACCAATGCTTTAGCAGTACGAGAGTCATCTCTATGTTCCAATATCGCATCAACACCCAATCCACCGGCTCCGGCAAGGGAAAAATAAATGCAAACCAGCCCTGAGACATGGTTAGCACTGCTGGAAGTTGCTCCATAACATTTCCCCAAACCTCTAATGTCAATTTTTTCAACTGCCCCAGGGAGTAGTTATATTTATAGTCCCAATTTTTTCTACTGTCTCACTATTATAGTCCCAATTTTGGGTTTAGTTATGTTGACAAGGTTCATTTTCTTTAGTTATGGACCAACACTACTATAAGCTGGATTGCTATTTTTTTTTCCAGATAATCAAACTTCAAAACCATGCATATGGAAACATCTTTATTCATTGCATTTTTTTCTTCTCTGAAAAAAGAAGTTATTTTTCAACTTAAAAAAAACATACAAACTAGAAAATTTCGCTGAACTTAATAGGGAGTTTTCACCCCCAACAAAATCATCAATAATTTTTTTGTGAAAAAAACAAAGCTATGCATTGTCTTTATCATGGTTTATGGAGTTTTCACCCCCACAAAATCATCAATAACTTTTTTTTGTGAAAAAAACAAAGCTATGCATTGTCTTTACCATGAGTTGGACCAAACTTGCTCAAGATTGATGGCTTGGTGAGATATTTACATTTAAGTATTAAATCTATTTTGTTCAAAATTACAATCATATCATGTCTTATAAGAAAAACAAACATATTATTACTAACCCAACCTTTAGAGAAATGGTATAGGTTAGAAATAGTATATGTAACCATGTAAAAAAATAATTCAAATCATTCCCTTCATTTTGCTTGATCTCCATACTTTGCTCCTAAGGCTTTTCATTGAACCATAACTTTATAAATCAATATGAAGTTTTGTAGAATAGAATAAAGGAAAATATAACCAAGAAAATATGATGATGTATAACCTTGGATCTTAATATATTAATTATGAGTAGCAAGTGTGAAGTCTTACTATCCATTTATGAAGTCTTAATTATGAATAGCAAGTGTGAAGTCTTACTATCCATTTATGAAGTCTTTATAAGCGAACATCAACTACTATCACCATAAAACCATTCTACCTCAAAATTAAATACTAAAAACATAAAATTATTAAATTATTTTTATTATTATTTTTTTTTTATGAAAGTTGAATTTTAGTCAAATATGTGCTTTTTTTTTTTTTTTTTTTTGACTATTATTAGTTTATAATTTACCCATACAACTTATAATGTTTATTTAAATTTGAAAAATAAATATTTATTTTACGCAATAATTTATGGATATAGTTGCAATATTCATGTATGATTTTTAGATATTTGTGTGGTGATTTTTTATGAAAACCATCTATAATTAAATTTCTTAAAAATTGCTCATACTCAAGTAAATAACATATTTACCATTAGTTACTTCACACCATAAATGGATATAGTTGCAATATTCATGTATGATTTTTAGATATTTGTGTGGTGATTTTTTATGAAAACCATCTATAATTAAATTTCTTAAAAATTGCTCATACTCAAGTAAATAACATATTTACCATTAGTTACTTCACACCATAATTACACAGAGAGGTTGTAAAGTAATATAGTAGAGATGTTGTAAAGTAATGTGTTGTTTAACATTTTGAACTATCAATAAAACATTTTGACTTGGTCAAATTACATAAAAATAATTAAACCAACCTAAATACATCTTAACTCAACTCTGCATTTATCAAATGCCCAAAAGATCAAATCTCCTGAGATGCAAGCCTCTTTTAGAGTGAAAAGAGATTTGATCCCTTTCCAAGTTTGGTAGATCATCTCTTAAGATGCAAACCTCTTTTAGAATGAAAAGATATTTAATCCCTCTCAGACTTGGACAGATATGGAGTTATAGATCTAGGTTAGTTCAAGTAAGTCTTTTCATAAATAATGGGTATGAATAAGGTATAAATAAATATACTTACAAGGAGTTACGTCTCAACATTATGTAAGTCTTTTCATAAAGAATGGATATGAATAAGATATAAATAAATATACTTACACGGAGTTACTTCTCAACATTATTTATGTTTTCCTTAGTACTTATGTATTATTAAAATTGTAAATATGTAAACTTACTAGTAGTTACTATAGATTTTCACTTGTTCACGTTGTAAGAGAATATTCATTCATGTTCTAGATAATATTATGAAGAAATTGTATACAAGATTTCTAATCCGTCTAATGTTTTGTGTGGACACTCCACCCATCATGAAAAAGCTATTTAGAATCATTAAACAATTACTAAGAAATTAATTTATCTACTTAATTTTTCAATTTATTTATCATTTTAACAATAACAATAACCAACTTGCCTTTTATTTCTCAATTTAACAATAACTAACATGCTTTACAAGACTTATTATTATGCCTTACAATACGTATTAGGCTTGAAATTTATAATTCGTCTAATGTTTTGTGTGGACACTTCACCCATCATGAAAAAACTATCTAGAATCATTAGACAATTAATTTATCTACTTTTTTTCTCATTTTAACAATAACAATAACCAACTTGCATTTATATCTCAATTTAACAATAACTAACTTACTTTTATTTCTCAATTTAACAATCACTGATAACCAACTTACTTTTATTTATCATTTCCCAATTTAACAATAGCTAACTCACTTTTGTTTCTCAATTTAACAATAACTAAAACAATAACTAACTAACCTGCCTTACCAGACTTAATATTATGCCTTACAACACTTACTTTCGTTTCTCAATTTAACCATAACTAAAACAATAACTAACGTGCCTACTTACTTTCGTTTCTCAATTTAACCATAACTAAAACAATAACTAACGTGCCTACTTACTTTCGTTTCTCAATTTAACCATAACTAAAACAATAACTAACGTGCCTTACCAGGCTTAATATTATGCCTTATAACGCTTATTAGACTTATTATATCTAGATAAGCTCCAACATAAAGTTGGTCATTATAACACTTATGAGACTTATTATATCTAGATAAGCTCCAACATAAAGTTGTGACCTACTTTCATAGAACGTATTAATATCACTCAATAATGGATATGGATATTTATTTCCATGAACGGACATGGATATTTGTTGGAAAAGGAAAAATAATATTTCAGAAGGTTTCATGGTGAGATCCATGTGGGAGTAAAAAGCACAATTCAATGCAAAGTCATATGAAGACAAGATGCATGTGGGAGTAAAAAACCAATTCCATACAAAGTCATATGAAGACAAGATACATGTTGGAGTAAAAATACAATTCCATACAAAGTCATATGTAAGTCATGGGTGTCAGCGTTGTTTGGCCATAACTTACATGGACACTCAAAATAATTTCCAACTTTAAGTATCGACCATACAGAAATTGATTAAATAACAAACACAATTAATTACACCAACTAAAGTTAGAAGTCGACCGAAGGACATAGCGAAAGGCCGTTCACGGAGTAAAAACCCATCTTTATCTAAATTGTAAATTCCGGAAAATAGTTGGGTGTGTATTCTAATTGTGTGAAGTTTTTGATTTTTTTAGTCAATAATTTGTAAGTTAATTTTGTTTGAAAATTAGTGTTTGGGATTTCTTTAAAATCGTAAATTTGAATTTTATGATTTATATATTGTGAGTGTCTTCAAAGTTGATGAGGAAACTGAATTTATATATATATAATGGGAATTAAGAATAGATTGAAATAAAAAGACACGAGTATAAAATTCAATGATATTATATGGCATAGTTGTTGTTTGGAAAAACTGGTCTTATAGTTATTATTATTATTATTTTTAAGTGATTACATTTTATATATATCGTTTTTGGATTTACAACATTATATCAAAAAACAAAATTTACTTTTCATTTGTTCTAGAGTTTTCCATAGGGGTCTCTTCTATCTGGATTGGAATCTCATTGAGCTGAAAGGCTCATTCTACAACCTAGTATGATGTGTAACCCCATCCATCTGTCACCAAAGTTGAAATTTTGCTCATGTCTAAAATAAGTTTTAAAAAAAATCTAAAATAATAAAATAAAATTGAATAACTATACAAACTTAAATAATGTCTACTCATAAAAAAATTTGCAAGTGAAGAAATTGGATCCCTCTCAGTGCATGTTAGATCCGTATTTAAGATGGATTTATGTTGGTCTAGTTGGAAGCTGATGTTATTAGATTTGATGGAGCCCTTTGGGTCTGAAGTCTTCTGAGAATGGTTGACATATGGATGCAATAATCTGAGAGAAGACAAAGGCTTGTTTCCCTTTTTATCTCCACCCAATGATTATTGTTACTACAATTGAGCATAGATGGCAGAGCACTCCTCTCTTCATCATTGAGGAAGGATATAATCAGGGGAAAGAACTTTACGAAGACCATATTGGCTCCACGTTCGAGAATACTAGCAGAACGACAGGTAGGGTAAGATTGAAGAGGAACAAGCAAAATGAGTAGAACCGCTTGGGCGATTAGGCAGAGGAGCTGAGGACTTGGAGTGACTTTGGTCAGGTTGGCTAGAGCAAAAGCAAACCAGGGATAAGAAAAAACATCATGGAGCGACCACACTTCACAAGATGCATAGAATAAAATTAAAGACAAGTAAGTCGAGAAAAGAAAACAAAGAAGAGATTAGAGTAAAGATTTAATTTTGAGTTTTATACATTCAAAACTCAATTTAAACAATAAAAAATACAAAATCTCTCAAATTTTTATAAGCAAATATCAAAATAAATAAATAAATAATAATAATAATCTAATGAAATGATGGACTAAGTTCGTCTTTAGGAAATTTGTAATAGAATTACATTCTAACTGTAATGATATGCAATTGAATTAAAACTTCCATCCACCAATATCCTCTTCCAAAATCTTCAACCCCTTGATTCCATAAATCATCTACATTGTCCTTGACTTGATTGCACCGCCCAATATGAAAGAGATGCGTTGTAATCTTTTGTCCTGCTTGAAAATAAAATAAAATTAATAATTAAAATAAATTTTAGGTAAAATATTCAATTTACCCAAGAGATTTTGACAACCCATGTTTATGGTGTGTGTGTGTGTGTGTGTATATATATAACCATCTACATTCATCTTAACTCCGATGCCAAAAGGGATCAAATCTCTTGATGTGAAATCCACTTACAAAATGAAAAAAAAAATTGATCCTCTTGACACTTGGTAGATCCAGAGTTAAGATGGATCTACGATGATTAAACTACAGACAAACCATTTTGAAAATGCTCACCACAAAATGAATTAGTTAAACATATTATTTGCTTCTAAAACTATTATGGATTTGTACACTTCAATAAAGCTTTTGGGCTAGTAGTTAGATTTAAAACGATTAACAAAGAAGACACAATATTCAGACAAATCATCAAGAAGAACTTAATGTAAATTTTTTAAGGTGAATGATAGATCTCTCTCTCTCTATCTCTTTTAGAAGTGTAGGTTTTAATCCTGTACAAAAATTACTGCAAATGAATTCTTAAAACAAAAAAATAATGACGAGAACATAAAACAAACATACACAAATATTTTCCTCTAGATCCCAAAACTGGGGCTACCAGATTGATTTTTGAATATGTTCCTTTCAATGTTCAGAAAAATAATGACAAGAACATAAAACAAGCACACACAACGATTTTCCTCTGGATCCCAAAACTGGGACTACCAGATTGATTTTTCATTATGTTCCTTTCAATGTTACAATACATATATATACAAGTCGAAGCATTCATAAACCCCAATCTACTAACACTGGATTAGAACATAACCGTAGTTACCTTGACCGGATCTACAAAATACCATGGGAAGAAAACCATCATGCCCAAAACCATGCGCGAAAACCATGCACAAAACTGCCCAGAATTGTTTTGGGTGTTGCCCTAGACCCCAAAAAAATTATTCCGGGCTAGTGGTGGAAATAATATAACACATACCCAACAAGATGAAAAAACACTTTCTTTTCGTTATAGAAAGAGAGAACAATATCAAAGATCTTTCGTAGTGTGGTCACGAGGTCCCCTGTGGACCATAATTAATTACAATGTATTATCTTAAACTATATATCCATAGGTTCCTCCTATCGAATAACTTACATAACATATTGCATCTATACAAATTATCGTTCATACTTTTGCCACATACAAATTCAATCTATAAAAAATATGTAAACAATGTATTTTGCATGACAACCACCATAATTTGTACCAATAATTTCATCTCCAAAAAAAAAAAAAAAACATATAACAAAAAGGAATAACAAAAAATTGATTCCATAATTTCATCTCCAAAAATAAAAAACATATAACAAATAGGAATAACAAAAAAATGACTAATGAGAAGAATTAAGAAAAATTAATGCATCAACATTTGATAAAGAATCCTGGACAAATGTTGCAAAATAGATCTTCCTCAGACCCTTCGAAATACCTCTCTATGACAAGAGATACGCAACTTGATTTTGTTATGTGACTAAAAGAAATATCCTAAAAAGTCTTCTCCAGATTGCGAATTCGAACCATACAATTAGAAAGTATTGGTGGATGAAACTGTGTATGACTCTTGACCCAATCTATGATTCCCTTTGAGTCACCATGAACCTGTAATACGTCTAATCCCAACCATTTCATGCAGATAAGAACTCCCCAAAGTGTAATAATTTCTGCAATAAGGTGAATGATAGATCTTGAAATGCTATGATCGTGGCAATTTCTTTCCATGTGATGAGGTTTTACTTCAATTCGACGCATCCGCTCCACTACTCCACTCCCCCGATGTGGTTTCTCGCTATATGAGAAGGTAAAAGCAACACTACAATAGTCAAAAGCAGAGCGTTATTTGGATGTTTGTTTTTTTTTTTTAGTGGTGAATCGATAATTTTTTGGACTAATTTAGGCTAGGCCCATGATCAGATTTAATGACTACCACTATAACACCAATAATATATCCAACAACATGCAAACAAATATACCAGAAACTTATAACTTAACAAGAACCTAAATTCCACTAATAAATGAGAGAGCCTACTCCTTAAACTTTATTTAAATACCATTAAATAGCATAGTTAGAATAAGTACTAGGCATCCATTTTTAGAGGGATTTAACCACATGGTTCTCTTTGGAAATGGAAATTGCAAATGTGTGCAACTCAATGGGTTCTTGGGCAGCATGCATTTGTAAACTGCAAACGGTCTCTTCCAACTATTGTACGCTGCCAATTTCAATAATTTTCAGTATATGGCAAGGGCTCTCAACATACACCCAACAATACATTTAATGTTTTATATTTTGGAATAGATATCTTATTGGAAAGATATAGTCCAATATTTTATGGGAATATATAAACTATTAAATGTTATGAAACCAGCTCACAAAAGATAGATCAACGCCTTAGAATTCAGCCTGTTCGAGGGGGCAACCTCCTTTACATTACACAAATGAACAATTCTTGGATGATACAAATGACAAAACCTCATTTCTATATATAGGAGTCTAAGGGGTCACAATATAACAAAACCGACCTAACAATGATAATATAAAGGCACAAAAATAACAGTAGTGAGATTCTATGGGGCACAATAATAACAATAAGGGATACAATGATAATAGTAATGGGGGAATCACTAGTATTATAGGGACCTAACATGCCACTCTCCTTCAAAATAGTGTTGTCCTCAATGCTTGAGTAGTTATGGATGCCTCTGTATAAAATTCTCATCCTCCCATGTGGAATCTTCAACGGGTAAGTTCTTCCACTTGATGAGATACTCTGAAATTGATTGATTTCGTACCTATCGATTTCTTGTTTCTTTGACTGCTTTAGGTTCCAATATGATTTTTCCTTGGAATCTTGTCACCTATAACCTTCTTTAAGCATGAAAAATGGAAAACTGGGTGCACTTGGGAAGCTGCAGGAAGCTCCAATTTGTATGCCATAGTACCTATCTTTTGCAACACCTCGTACGGACCACAATACTTTGGTGATAATTTATTATCCTTGTTAGCTTGCTTGAGGGACATTTGTTTATATGGTTGTAGCCATAGGAATACCCAATCACCTACATCAAAACTTCTTTCACTGCGATGTTGATTTGCCTGTTGTTTCATTCTATTCTACGCCAAGGTGAGGTTATCCTTTAAGAGTTGGAGAACTTGTTGTTGATGCTCGATGTGATCTTCCAATGCTTGAACCTTATAATTTTCTCTTAAATATGATGTGATGGATGGTGGATGATATCCATAGAGTGCCATAAATGGGGTCATTTTTGTTGCAGTATGGAAGGAAGTGTTATACCACCATTTAGCTAGAGGCAACCATTTGACCTATTGTGTTTGTTTATCAGATACAAAGCAATGAAGATATCCTTCCAAACATTTGTTTACTATCTCAGTTTGCCCATCAGATTGAGGATGATAAGATGAGCTATGAGCTAACTGAGTACCAAGACAAGAAAATAATTCTATCCAAAAATTTCCAGTGAAAATGGGATCTTTGTTGCTTACAATAATCTTTGGGTTTCCATGTAGCTTTTGACTTGTTTCTATAAATGCAGTAGAAACTGTACTCGCTTTAAATGGATGAGATAATGAACAAAAGTGTGCATACTTGGTAAGTTTGTCAACTACCACCATGATAACACTCTTTCCTTCAAACTTGGGTAAACCTGTGATACAATCCATTGAAACCTCCAGCAAATGTTGGCTTGGAATCGATAAAGGTTGTAATAGTCATGGGGTCTTAATTGTTTCAACTTTATTTTGTTGGCAAACCAAACATTCCACCACAAACTTTTGAATATCTGATTTAAGGCCATCCCAAAAAAAATCCTTCTTAACCCTGTGGTAGGTTTTTAGAAATCCCGAGTGCCCTCCTAAGGGAGAGATGTGCAATTCCCTAAGAATCTTTTGTTTGAGTTGGAAATTCTTACATAGGTATAACCGATCCTTGTACCATAACGAATCAGTTTTCCAGCTAAATTTATCAGATGTACTGGGATCTTGTTGTATCTTTTGAATGAGTTCCCACACTTCCTCATCATTCTTCCATTCATCCCTTGCTTCGTTTATCCAATCAGGTTGGATAATAGAAATGGCGCAAATAAATGCTTCCAAATCCTCATCCTTTCTTGAGAGTGCATCTGCCACAACATTTTGCTTCCCTTTTTTTAGATGATTTCATAGTCATAGCCAAACATCTTTGTGACCCATTTTTGCTACTCTTCTGAAGATAATATTTGTTCTCAAATGTATTTAAGACTATCATGATCTGTTTTTACCTTGAAGTGTCTTCCCATTAGGTAGGGTCGCCATTTCTTAAGTGCATGTAGTATTGCCAGCATTTCCTTCTCATAAATAGCTTTATGTAAATACTTTCCTTTGATTGGACGACTTTCAAAAGCAATGGGTCTTTCTTCTTGCATTAAAACAACACCAATTCCATTTCCTGAGGCATCACATTCCACAATAAAGGTTTTTGTGAAGTTTGGTGTAGCTAAGACTGATGCTTGGCACATTGCCTCTTTAAGATGTTCAAAGGCCTTTGTTGCTTCTGGAGTCCATGAGAATGCATCTTTCTTCAATAATTTTGTTAGAGGTGCTGCTATTCTCCCATAATTCTTAACAAACTTGTGATAATACCCTGTCAACCCAAGAAATCCTTGTAGATGCTTTATAAATGTGGGGATTTCCCATTCCTTAATGGTTTTAATTTTGCTAGAGTCTACCTTAACACCTTCATGAGATACAATATGACCCAGATATTCCACCTCTTGGACTCCAAAGAAACATTTGGAGATTTTTGCATATAATTGTTTCTCCTTCAATAGTTTGAGCATCATGTCAACATGTTGGACATGATCCTTCCAAGACTTGCTGTAGATTAGTATATCATCAAAAAATACTAACACAATTTTTCTAAGGAAGGGTTTGAAAATGGAATTCATCCAAACTTGAAATGTAGAAGGTGCATTAGTGAGGCCAAAAGGTATGACCAAAAATTCATAATGACCCTCATGAGTTCTAAATTCTGTTTTTGGAATGTCTTCAATCTTCATTCTGATTTGATGATATCCTGAACGAAGATCCAACTTGGTGAAGTAAATTGATCCATGCAATTCATCCAATAATTCATCAGTGACAGGAATGGGAAATTTATCTTTAATAGTGAGCTTGTTGATCTCCCTATAATCTGGACACATGCACCATGATCCATCCTTCTTGTGAACCAATACTACTGGAGCAGAGAAAGAACTTTGACCAGGTTGAATTATAATAGCCTCTAGCATTTCTGCAACCATACATTCAATTTCACTCTTTTGGACATAAGGATATTTGTAAGGCATGTTTGGAGGAACACTTCTTGGAATCAAATTGATAGCATGATCATGATCACGAATAGGTGGGAGGCCTTTGGGAGTCTCAAATACCTTGGAATGATTGTCCAAGGCTTTTTGGAGATTTGGAGAAATGGCTGATTTCGACGTGGGAATCTTTAGTGAACATAATTGTGCAATTATGCCTCGTTGTTCTTTCTTTAGAAGCTTTGTCATTCCGTTAGAGCTGATTATCTTTCCCGGTTTCCCTGCGATACCCCTTAATTCAACTTCCTTTCCTTCTGCAGAGAATTTCATGAAAAGTTCTTGAAAATTAAAAGCTATTGTACCCAAGGATTGTAGCCATTGGAATCCTAGTACAACATCAGCACCACCCATTGGAATGGAAAGCATTGGGCTATTCAATACATATTATCCCATGGATAGCTTGATATTATAACACTTTCTTGAGCAATTTATGGTTCTTTCACTTGCAACCATCACTTGACACTTTGGTGCTAGATATAGGAAGCAATTCAATTCCTTGGCTATCTTACAATGAATAAAATTATGGGTACTTCCCGAATCAATCAACACTATTACCTTTTTCTTCTTGATATGCCCTTCTATCTTGATAGTTTGAGAAGTAGTAATTCCAGCCAATGCATTACAAGATATGGCCAGATTCATTTCTTCTTTTTCTAGGGTTTGTTCCTGGTGTATATCCTCTTCTTTTGACGTTTCTTGTTCCTTTTCTTCCTTCTCTTCACAATCTATGTAAAATAATTTCTTCTCGGCACACTTATGACCTTTAGTGTATTTACTATCACAACTATAACAAAGCCCTTTTTCTCTTTTTTCTTCCAATTGTTGTGGTGTCAACCTTGTAGGTTGTGGATGGCTAGGGGCAGAAACACTTCCATCTTTATGATTGTGAGTGTTAGGCTTCCTTGTTGCTATAATTTTGCTTTCCATTTTTCTTGCAAACCTGAATTCCTTATCCAATGAATCTGGTTCCCAAAGGCGAACCTCATGTTGAATGTTATCTTTTAAAGTCCCTATGAACACATCAATCCTATGCTCCTTTGGAATATCTTTTACCCTTATATTCAACTTTTGGAAGTCCTCAATGTGCTCCATCATTGAACCCTTTTGTTTGAGATTTATCAATTGGCTAGAAAAAGTGTTGCTTTTTGTATCCTCATAATGTGCTATCATTTCAATTGTAAAAATAGCCCAAGTGACAATTTGTTTACGAGAGCAAAGCCATCGATACCATACAAATTGATTTGGTTCCAAATATAAAGTTGCAATGCATACCTTTTGTGTGTTTTGCACATTATGGAGATCGAAAAATTGTTCCATCTGTGGTATTCATGTTCTGGGATCCTTGCCATCAAACTTCCTCATATCGATCGTTGGAACATGGTGGTTCTTCGATCCAATGTTAGAGTTTATGAAATCATGATTAACATTTATTTTTTTCTCATCATGAGTATCCTTTACTATCCTTTCGCGATTAGTAAGCATTTCTTGTAGAAACTTTGTCAAATCTGTCTTCAAATCTTCCATGCTTGTCTTCAAATCTGTCTCCAAATCGTCCATCTTAGCTTCCACACCGTCCATCTTAGCTTCCACGCCGTCCATCTTAGCTTCCACGCCATTCATCTTAGATTCTATGCCTTTCTTAAACCATCCATCTTAGCTTCCACGCCTTTCTTTAAACCATCCATCTTAGCTTCTACGTCTTTCTTTAAACCATCCATCTTGTTTTCTGTTACTTTTTATGTGAGTGAAATTTGTTGCACTTGGTCTCATAATTTTAAAATATCATGTTGCATTTCTTCCTCTTCTTCATGAGTCATGCTAGAGCTTTCAGGTTGCTTACTAGGTGTTTCCATTTTCTTTCTTCAGGGCATCAATTACTGATAATAATGCTTCATTATGCCCTTTGAATTCCTTCAAACTAATTTTTCAAACCAAGCTTATGCAAAATTTAAAAAAAGCTACACACCTTTTTTCACTTTGTAGGAGCTTGATATTGAATCTGATGTATCTCTGTAATTTTGGATCTCCCATCTGAAATTTCTTCTTGCGGTAACCCTCTGAGTAATATTTCTAACCGCGCAAGTCTGATCAAGATTGGATTCTCCAATGAAGAGTTATTCCAAATCTCCCACGATGACCTGAGTATAGACTTGTTCAGTAGAGCGAACTTGTACGACGTGCCACAGGTCATTGTTTCACCCTTAGGTTTTGAAAATGGTACCCAAAAAACTATAGTCCATTCTATTTCTGCAAATTCTTACGAAAATTCAATTTGATGCTGAGAGAGAAAGTTATCACGCTTTTCCCGAGGTGACCTGTTTGGAATGTAATTCGGGGGTCTGCAAAAACCCTAACTTCCTCAGATTATATCTCTGAAAATATAGCGAGACAGGATCTGAAATTCAGAGCCGAGGCTCAGATTGTTTTCTTCGCAAATGGGTTTTTTTGTTAGCTTCTAAAACTTCGTAGAGAAAGCGTTATAGTGAAAATTCCACAATGACCTGTTTTAGATGAAATTCTGGAGGTTGCAAAAACCCTAACTTCTTCAAAACATATCTCCGAAAATATAGCGAGACAGGATATGAAATTTGGACGCGAGGTTCAGCAAGATTTCATCTGAAATGGGTTTTTTTGTTTTGCTTCTAAAACGTCGCAAAAAAAAATTATAGAAAAAATTCCACGATGACCGGTTTGGAGCAGTGAAACCCTAGAATCCAAAGCTCTGATACCAAATGTGATGAAACCAGCTCACAAAAGATAGAAATGATAGATCAACGCCTTAGAATTCAGCCTGTTCGAGGGGGCAACCTCCTTTACATTACACAAATGAACAATTCTTGGATGATACAAATGACAAAACCTCCTTTCTATATATAAGAGTCTAAGGGGTCACAATATAACCAAGCCGACCTAACAATAATAGTATAAAGGCACAAAAATAACAATAGTGGGATTCTATGGGGCACAATAATAACAATAAGAGATACAATGACAATAGTAATGGGTGAATCACTAGTATTATAGGGACCTAACATTGCTTGATCTCTATAGTTTGCTCCTCAAGTTTTTCATTGAACCATAACTTTATAACTATTATGAAGTTTTGTAGAATAGAATAAAGGAAAATATAACCAAGAAAATATGATTATGTATAACCTTGGATCCTAATATATTAATTATGAATAGCAAGTGTGAAGTCTTACTATCCATTTATGAAGTCTTTATAAGCGAACATCAATTATCACCATAAAACCATTCCACCTCACAATTAAATACTAAAAACATAAACTTATTAAATTATTTTTATTATTATTTTTTATGAAAGTCGAATTTTAGCTAAATATGAGCCTTTTGACTACTATTAGTTTATCATTCACCAATACAACTTATAATGTTTATTTAAATTTGAAAAATAAATATTTATTTTATGCAATAATTTATGGATATAGTTGCAATATTCATGCATGATTCTTAGATATTTGTGTGGTGATTTTTTATGAAAACCATCCATAATTAAATTCCTTAAAAATTGCTCATACTCAAGTAAATAACATATTTACCATTAGTTACTTCGCACCATAATTACACAGAGAGGTTGTAAAGTAATGTGTTGTTTAACATTTTGACTCGGTCAAATTACATAAAAGTACAAATAAAAATAAAATAAAATAAAATAATTAATAATTATAACTATCAATGAAACATTTTGACTTGGTCAAATTACATAAAAATAATTAAACCAACCTAAATCCATCTTAACTCAACTTTGCATTTAGCAAATGCCCAAAGGATAAAATCTCTTGAGATGCAAACCTCTTTTAGAGTGAAAAGAGATTTGGTCCCTCATCTCTTAAGATGCAAACCTCTTTTAGAATGAAAAGGTATTTAATCCCTCTGAGACTTGGATAGATCTAGAGTTATAGATCTAGGTAAGTTCAAGTAAGTAGATCTAGAGTTATAGATCTAGGTAAGTTCAAGTAAGTCTTTTCATAAAGAATGGATATGAATAAGATATAAATAAATATACTTACAAGGAGTTACTTAACACTATTTATGTTTTCCTTAGCACTTAAGTATTATTAAAATTGTAAATATGTAGAATTACTAGTAGTTACTATAGATTTTCATAGTTGTATGATTAAAATTGTAAATATGTAGACTTACTAGTAGTTACTATAGATTTTCACATTGTTCATGTTGTAAGAGAATATTCCTTGATGTTGTAGAGAATATTATGAAAAAATTGTATACAAGATTTAGAGAATATTTTGAAGAAATTATATACAAGATTTCTAATCCATCCAATATTTTGTGTGGACACTCCACCCATCATGAAAAAACTATCTAGAATCATTAAACAATTACTAAGAAATTAATTTATCTACTTTATTTCTCAATTTATTTCTCATTTTAACAATAACAATAACCAACTTGCCTTTTATTTCTCAATTTAACAATAACTAACATGCTTTACAAGACTTATTAGCCTTACAGCCTTACCACACTTAATATTATGCCTTACAACACTTACTTTTGTTTCTCAATTTAACAATAACTAAAACAATATCTCAATTTCACAATAATTAAAACAATAACTAACCTAACTAACCTGCCTTCCCAGGCTTAGTATTATGCCTTACAACACTTTTGTTTCTCAATTTAACAATAACTAAAACAATAACTAACGTGCCTTACCAGACTTAATATTATGCCTTATAACACTTATTAGACTTATTATATCTAGATAAGCTCCAACATAAAGTTGTTACCTACTTTCATAGAACCTACCTTCCCAGACTTATTATATCTAGATAAGCTCCAACATAAAGTTGTTACCTACTTTCATAGAACCTGCCTTCCCAGACTTATTATATCTAGATAAGCTCCAACATAAAGTTGTTACCTACTTTCATAGAACGTATTAATATCACTCAATAATGGATATGGATATTTATTTCCATGAACGCACATGGATATTTGTTGGAAAAGGAAAAATAATATTGTGACAACTTTGAGAAGGTTTCATGGTGAGATGCATGTGGGAGTAAAAATACAATTCAATACAAAGTCATATGAAGACAAGATGCATGTGGGAGTAAAAACCAATTCCATACAAAGTCATATGCAAGACATGATTGTAGCCCAACATTAAATTGGTGTCAGCGTTGTTTGGCCCTAACTTACATGGACACTCAAAATAATTTCCAACTTAAGTATCGACCACAAAGAAATTGATTAAATAACAAACACAAGTAATTACACCGACCGAAGGACAGCGCGAAAAGCCATTCACGTAGTAAAAACCTATCTTTATCTAGATTGTAAATTCCGGAAATAGTTGGGTGCGTATTCTATTTTTTTAGTTATAATTTATAAGTTAATTTTGTTTGAAATTTAGTGCTTGGGATTTCTTTGAAATGGTAAATTTGAATTTTATGATTTATATATTGTGAGTGTCTTCAAAGTTTATAAGGAAACTGAATTTATTTATATATATATTTAATGGAAAAGAGGTATGAGTATAAAACTTAATGATATTACATGGCATAGTTTTTTGGAAATATTAATTTTATAGTTATTATTTCTAATTTTTTCAAGTAATAAAATATTATTGATTTTTTTACATTTTTTATAAAGCATTACAAATGATCTATCAAAACAAAATTTACTTTTCATTTGTTTTTAGAGTTTTCTGGAGGGGTCTTTTCCATCTGGATTGGAATCTCATTGCGCTGAAAGACTCATTCTACAACCTAATATAATGTGTAACCTCGTTCGTCCATCATCAAAGTTGAAATTTTGCTCATGTCTAAAATAAGTTTTTTTAAAAATCTAAAATAATAAAATAAAATTGAATAACTATACAAAACATTTAAATAATGTCTGCTCATAAAAAAAATTGCAAGTGAAGAAATTGGATCCCTCTCAGCTCATGTTGGATCCGTATTTAAGATGGATTTATGTTGGTCTAGTTGGAAGCTGATGTTATTAGATTTGATGGAGCCCTTTGGGTCTGAAGTCTTTTGAGAATGGTTGACATATGGAGGCAATAATCTAAGAGAAGACAAAGGCTTGTTTCCCTTTTTATCTCCACCCAATGATTATTGTTACTACAATTGAGCATAGATGGCAGAGCACTCCTCTCTCCATCAATGAGGAAGGATATAATCAGGGGAAAGAACTTTACGAAGACCATATTGGCCCTAGGTTCGAGGAGACTAGCAGAACGACAGGTAGGGTAAGATTGAAGAGGAACAAGCAAAATGAGTAGAACCGCTCGGGGGATTAGGCAGAGGAGCTGAGGACTTGGAGTGACTTTGGTCAGGTTGGCTAAAGCAAAAACAAACTAGGGATAAGAAAAAACATCGTGGAGCAACCACACTTCACAAGATGCATAGAATAAAATTAAAGACAAGTAAGCCGAGAAAGGAAAACAAAGGAGAGATTAGAGAAAAGATTTAATTTTGAGTTTTATACATTCAAAGCTCATTTTAAACAATAAAAAATACACAATCTCTCAAATTTTTATAAGCAAATATCAAAATAAATAAATAAATAATAATAATAATCTAATGAAATGATGGACTAAGTTCGTCTTTAGGAAATTTGTAATAGAATTACATTCTAAGATATGCAATTGAATTAAAACTTCCATCCACCAATGCCCTCTTCCAAAATCTTCAACCCCTTGATTCCATAAATCATCTACAATGTCCTTAACTTGATTGCATTGCCTAGTATGAAAGAGATGTGTTGTAATCTTTTGTCCTGCTTGAAAATAAAATAAAATAAATAATTAAAATAAATTTTAGGTAAAATATTCAATTTACCCAAGAGGTTTTGACAACCCATGTTTATGGTGTGTGTATATATATTTATATATAACCATCTAGATTCATCTTAACTCCGATGCCAAAAGGGATCAAATCTCTTGAGGTGAAAACCACTTACAAAATGAAAAGAAATTTGATCCTCTTGACATTTGGTAGATTCAGAGTTAAGATGGATCTACGATGATTAAACTATAGACAAACCATTTTGAAAATGCTCACCACAAAATGAATTAGTTAAACATATTATTTGCATCTAAAATCATTATGGATTGGTACACTTCAATAAAGCTTTTGGGCTAGCAGTTAGATTTAAAACGATTAACAAAGAAGACACAGTATTCAGTCGAATCATCAAGAAGAACTTACCGTACATTTTTTAAGGTGAATGATAGATCTCTCTCTCTCTCTATCTCTTTTAGAAGTGTAGGTTTTAATCCTGTACAAAAATTACTGCAAATGAATTCTTAAAACAAAAAAATAATGATGAGAACATAAAACAAGCATACACAAATATTTTCCTTTGGATCCCAAAACTGGGGCTACCGGATTGATTTTTCAATATGTTCCTTTCAATGTTCAGAAAAATAATGACAAGAACATAAAACAAACATACACAACGATTTTCCTCTGGATCCCAAAACTGGGAATACCAAATTGATTTTTCATTATGTTCATTTCAATGTTACAATACATATATATACAAGTCGAAGCATTCATAAACCCCAATCTACTAAGACTTGATTAGAACATAACCGTAGTTTTTTTTTCCACTGCAAAAATCGGTAACCTTTTATTAAAAAATGAAAAGTTACACAAGCAGATGCACTGAAGCATTTCCATAAGCTGCCCAATGGGCTCGAGTGCTTTCGCACCCCAAGCAACGTTACAAAACTAACGTGCATTTAGAAGAAAGAAGAAAGAAAAGAGAGAAGAAGGGAGAAAAAGGCAGAAAAACTGAATTCCGGAAGTGAGTAAATAACTCACACTTCAAGTTTTTCTCCCCTTTTTCTTTTCGACCTTGCGCCACTCTCCTTGAGTGGGCTCGATCGAAGCTATGACTAGCTGTGTTTCTGCTTTCTGTGAGGCTGTTTCCTTGTCTGAGTCTGAAGTATCTGAGTGGTGATGCCGTTTGGTTCCTCCCATACTCAGATCCTCGCTTGCCTTCTCTGCCTGATTTGAGTAGAGCTGTGTAGCCTTGTTATCTGATGTGGTTTCCTTCTGAGTCTCCATTCCTTGGGATACCTCAGCATTCTCTGCAGGGATCTCTTCCTCTTCTGCTTCTGATTCTTCATCCTCTGAGTTAGGGGGGGGGAAATTGCCATCCTTTCCTCTGCTTCCCTTTCTGCTTCTTTTTACTGTTTGCTTTCTTGGCTTCTGGACATGTGCTTTGCAAGTGTCCTGTCATCCTGCAGAGCCTGCATCTGAAAGCAGTATTTTCATAGTCTAATGCTTGCAGCCAGTTTTGTTGTTTGTAGATCAGCCTTATGTTGTCCGGCAGCCCTTTACTTAGATCTACTTCCACACAAATGCGTGCAAAAGTGTAGACCCTTTCATCAATCCTTTCCAGATCTGTTTTGATATATTTCCCTATGCTGTTCCCAATTCCTTCCAAGACTCGTTCACTCCAAAAGTGAAGGGGAAGGTTATATAGGCGGACCCAGACCGGCACTTTAGATACAGTCATTTTGTTTGGATCGAAATCTGGAAACCATGGGGTCATAAACAGCCCCGATGTTCCCCAAAACCAAGGCCCAACACTGATGATTTTATCTCTGACTTCCTTGGATGCAAATCTAACTATGAAAAAACCTTTGGAGCATAAATGTATGTCACATTCCATGGTCCAAGTGGTGAAGATCCAGTGAAATAGATCCATTGGTTTTGGCCAAAAACTGTTAAAGCGACAGATTAGGGCCTGCGTTTCATAGGACTTAACGAAATCATCAAGCCCTGTAGAATCAAAGTTGAGGGCTGGAGTTTGCCCTAGCTGATCTACTATGTATGGCCTAGGTGTATATCCGCCTTGATCTGGAGAGGACCCTGAATCTCTGTTACCCTGTAAAATGTTTTTGTAGGAGGAGCCTCCCTTGGGTTGTTGCTGAGGTGCTGTCTTTTTCCCCTTATCTCCTCCTAAGGAGCTTGGCTGTCCCTGAGGCAGAGCCCCTCCTCTCAGCCTAAGGTTTAAAACAATGGTTGTTTCTGGACTGATCTCATAGCTTTTCAGGGTTCTACTATCCTGGAGGGACCACCTACCACTGACCAGATGTTGGATCTGAACAGGGTATCCCGTTAATGCCCAAATTTGTTGTTTCAGCTGCATGATTGTGCTTTCTGCATGTACCCACACTAAACAGGATTTCCCCTCAGGGGTTTTAATAAAAATCTGAAAGCGAATTGTTGTTACCTGTAGCCTGGGTTTTGTCTCAGTTCCTGATCCGCCTAAACCGGGGTCGCGGCTGATTTTCGTGTGCTCTGGCTGTAAACAATCTTCCAGATCTGACCTCGTATTGGGTCGATCTTCCATTTGCATGTCTAGTTCTTCAAACCCTCTGCTCGATCTATGCTCATTGCCGCCTGTCTGCTGCCTGGGTTCTGGCTGTTCTCGAATAGTGGCCAGATCGGCTAGATCCAGGCCGGATCTGCAAAGTTTAGGCCATTCCGTTGTGAGAGGGAGCAGATCTGCTTCATGCAATCCCCCATCTTTGATTTCGATTCTCTGAAGCCTGAAAATTTCCTCGTAAAACCACGCAAGGCGAGGTACATCCGTTGTTAACCTCGCCGCATGATCCAGATGGATTCCCTCGTGAGAGTGGTTGTAAACATAGAGTTCCTGCTGTTCTGATCTCTGCAGACGCGAAAGGGAAAAACGAGGGCAATCTGCTTGAGGATGTCGTAGAGCTGCCCATCGGTGACGGTCGGATCCAGATCTCCCACATACAGAGAAGCGATCACTGCATCCGCCGCTGCCTGCTGCTGTTGCTGCTGAACGGGATTCGTCCTTTGCGCCATGTCTTCCAAAACCCTCCACATGCATTCCAAACCTCTTCAACTTCGTTGAGATATCAAACATAACCGTAGTTACCTTGACTGGATCTACAAAATACCATGGGAAGAAAACCATCATGCCCAAAACCATGCGCGAAAACCATGCACAAAACCGCCCAGAATTGTTTTGGGTGCTGCCCTAGACCCCAAAAAAATTATTCCGGGCCAGTGGTGGAAATAATATAACACATACCCAACAAGAAGAAAAAACACTTTCTTTTCGTTATAGAAAGAGAGAACAATATCAAGGATCTTTCATAGTGTGGTCACGAGGTCCCCTGTGGACCATAATTAATTACAATGTATTATCTTAAACTATATATCCATAGGTTCCTCCTATCGAATAACTTACATAACATATTACATCTATACAAATTATCGTTCATAATTTTGCCACATACAAATTCAATCTATAAAAAATACGTAAACAATGTATTTTGCATGACAACCACCATAATTTGTACCAATAATTTCATCTCCAAAAATAAGAAAACATATAACAAAAAGGAATAACAAAAAATTGATTCCATAATTTCATCTCCAAAAATAAAAAACATATAACAAATAGGAATAACAAAAAAGTGACTAATGAAACGCATTAAGAAAAATTAATGCATCCAACATTTGACAAAGAATCCTGGACAAATGTTGCAAAATAGATCTTCCTCGGACCCTTCGCAATACCTCTCTATGACAAGAGATATGCAACTTGATTTTGTTATGTGACCAAAAGAAATATCCTAAAAAGTCTTCTCCAGATTGCGAATTCGAACCATCCAATTAGAAAGTATTGGTGGATGAAATTGTGTATGACTCTTGACCCAATCTATGATTCCCTTTGAGTCTCCATGAACATGTAATATGTCTAATCCCAACCATTTCATGCAGATAAGAACTCCCCAAAGTGTAATAATTTCTGCAATAAGGTGAATGATAGATCTTGAAATGCTATGATTGTGGCAATTGCTTTCCATGTGATGAGGTCTTACTTCAATTCGACGAATCTGCTCCACTAGTCCACTCCCCCGATGCGGTTTCTCACTATATGAAAAGGTAAAAGCAACACTACAATAGCCAAAAGCAGAGCGTTATTTGGATGTTTGTTTTTTTTAAATGGCGAATCAATAATTTTTTGGACTAATTTAGGCTAGGCCATGATCAGATTTAATGACTACCACTATAACACCAATAATATATCCAACAACATGCACACAAAATATACCAGAAACTTATAACTTAACAAGAACCTAAATTCCACTAATAAATGAGAGAGCCTACTCCTTAAACTTTATTCAAATAGCATTAAATAGCATAGTTAGAATAAGTACTGGGCATCCATTTTTAGAGGGATTTAACCACCTGGTTCTCTTTGCAAATGGAAATTGGAAATGTGTGCAACCAATGGGTTCTTGGGCAGCATGCATTTGTAAACTGCAAACGGTCTCTTCCAACTGTTGTACACTGCCAATTTCAACTAATTTTCAGTATATGGCAAGGGCTCTCAACATACACCCAACAATACATTTAATGTTTTATATTTTGGAATAGATATCTTATTGGAAAGAAATAGTCTAATATTTTATGGGAATATAAACTATTAAATGTATGGTTCTGAGATGTATTGATGAGGTTGTCTATATTTCGTTATGGAAAAATAATAAACTATAACGAAATAATAAACTTTTTAAAAGATTAGGGATGTAAATTGTTTACAGTACTTACAAGGTATTTTGTTACAGTAGTACAATTTGTCAATGAAATTACTGGTCCCTATTACTTAAATCATAGTGCTTTAAATTAGAACATACATAACATGAAATGCCTTGTTATTAGATGTATTAACTAGGATGTATACTATTTGCCATAAGAAAATATTCAAGCCTTCACTTAAAACAATATGAAATTAGGTATTAGAGATTTTAATGAGGCTGGATACGGTAGTAAAATAGTCAAGCTTATACTTGAAACAATGAACGTAGGCAGAAGATTGGTGGTTTTTTTTTGAAAAACAATTATATTAATAATATTAAATTATCAATTTGAAAAAGTAATAATAATAATTATTATGTAAAGAGTGTTTAAAAATAATGTTATTATTGACCATTACATTAGTGTATTTCAAGAATCTAGAAAAATAATAAGGTTAACACCAACCATATTGATAGTTTTAATGTATTCCTATAAATAATTTTTATTTAAGATATTAATGACGTTATTTGTCTATAATATGTGTTAAATATATATCTTTTTATATTTAACATATTAATAGTGTGTTTCATATCAATGTTATTGTTAAGTAGAAATAAATTAACTTTAAAATCTAAGGTTGTTTCTTGTTTTATATATTTTTTGGTATATATATTGATAAGCTAGAAGAGTTTTTGGAACATGCAAGTTGTGTTGGCTCTTCACATTTGAATAGTCATTACTTCTCTTTTTAGCTAAGCATATTATTCTCTTGGTTATGCGTCTTTCTAATCTTGACAATCATCTAAGAATCATCCAAGATTTCTATTCCAAGAAGGGTATCATTGTTAGTATTGACAAAATGAAAGTCATGATAATTTAATCCAAAGATCACATATGATACATTCGCATATCATAACAACATTTGGGAGGAACTTCCTTCATACAAATATGTTGGAATATATATCTATCACAACCTCAACTGGAATTATAGAATTGAAAAGAGATAAATGGAAGACAAAAAGTTTATTATGAATTTGAAAAACAAGTCTTTAAATAGATAAAAAAATAATTAATATTACCTTCTGAATAAGAGATTACATGAAAAACTAAGAAATTTAGGTTGGTTGGCCACTAGGGAATCAAACAAAATCCAAAAACAAAGACAAGCTATCTTGAGATTGAAAATACAGTTACATATATTGAGATTTTGGTCTTTGATGCTAGGAATGATCATGGGGATTTTTGAGGATCTTTTCTTCATTTTTTCTTACGAACATCAATCCATCTCGTGATGAATTTTGGAAAAGTGTCAGTGGAGTCAATGGCAAGATTTCCTTCATTCAACCCCATATTTATAGGGGTTGTAACATTGGTTTCTTTCTTATCATTGTCCAAGTGATATGATTCTTGAGACATTTTTGCTCATATGTGGACGGGACCATGATCATGGATGTGTCTCTTTCTTTGCCATTCGAGTGATCCAGACGAGAGTGGGGAGATGAAGGCATAGGGGGAGGGATACCAGAGTCTAAGGCATGAGATGGCACTACGCTGGGTTGAGTCGAGGTTGAAGGACAAGATCTGGCTGCAAAATCTTTTTGTTGTTGCATGTTGTCTTGCTTGTGAACAGAGGAATTTCTTGTGAGCACAGGAATTCTTAGAGCCTTTTAGATCTTTTGGGTCTTTCCAACCTCAATTCTTGGCATCACGAGGGTTAGAGTGCCTTTGAAAAAAGGTAAGCATTTTGGAGATGACTTGGTTGTTGACAAGACCTATAGCAGAAATATGTGTTTTCTTAGTCCACCTGCTGTGAAAAGGATAGGCCATTCCAATTGATGATGAATCTATTAGTTAACCCTTGCTGAGATCTATTTCGACATATATGTGCAAAGGTTACAATACCTCTACGAAGCCTGTCTATATCTATCATAATAAAACATCTGAGAGAGTTTCCTACAATTAAGCTAAGACATCTGGATTTAACAAATGAAAGGGCATATTAAGGAGTATTACCCAAATTGGAGCGGCCATAGCTATCATGGATAGAGGGTTGAAAGAAGGAAACCATGACTGAAAGGAGAGCCCAACACTGCCCCAAAACCAAGGTCCTTAATTAAAAATCCTTTGAAGATCCTCTTGATTTATGAAATAAGCCATAAAGAAACCTTTCGAACAAAAATACAAATCTGTATTCGAGGACCATGTTTGATGTACCCATTCCCAGAACGATCATGTATAAGGCCAAAGCCTATTAAAGCGACAAATGATAGCATTTGACCCATAGGTCATGCAAGAGAGAGCGAATTGGGATCCTTCCACCTCTATACTTGGAATATCTTCAATTCGATCAATAATGAAGGCTATCCTTAAGAGATATTTGGGAGTCGATTGCGAGAGTGTTAGATTTAAAGTATGCTTAAAGGATCATGACTAATAGGAAGAGGGTGCACCCAAGCATTTGACTCCTCCATTAAATTGTGAAGCTAAGAAGAGTTAGGTATCCTTGGATATACCATAACCTTTAAGTGAATATCTTTCTTGAAGCTGCCTACTTGATCTGAAATGGAGCAGATTAGTAATGCTGTGCTAATTCCCCATTCAGAATAAAGCCCAAGATGCTTATCATTTTCTTATCAAGTGCTTAAGGATTCAATATTTTTGCTTAATTAATTGATTCCCATGAGAGTTTCTTGTGTAAATGTTAGAAACAATTTAACATAAAACATATGCTGAACAACAGGAAAATAACAACAAAGAACATCAAAATATAACACACAACAAGCACATGATAAAGAAGTTCACCCCTCTTGGGTTATGTCTCCTTGGTCTAGCTTCAAATGGCTTGGGCCTCTCTATTATGCTCAGATTACAAAAAAGTGTGTTTACAATGCTTAGTTTCCTCTGAAACCTATCTCAATGAGTTCAAAATACTAAAAAATGGCCATCTAGCCTCTTTTTGCGTCCCATTTGGATAAGATCTGAAGAAGTAATGACTTCTCCTAGTTCTCCCACTATTTGTTCCACAAATTGCTCCAAAACCGACCAAAAACCCCATTTCTGCTCCAAAATATGCTAATGGAGCGAGAAATTCGCCGCACGGCGGGCTATATCTTGTCAGCCATATCGCAAATCGCAATTGGCAAGTGCTACGGGCTCTTATGGAACAGAAAAACATTGCGATTGCGATATTGCGGACCCGTCAAGGATAATTCACTACAACATATAAAACCCCGCGTCTGGAACCCATCGCTCATTGTAATTGGCAAAGTTCAGCGACCGAAGGTTTTGTTAACATGGGAACATTGTGATTGTGGTATTGTGGACCCGCCGGGGCATTAAACTGTGTCATATAAAATTCCCGCGTCTGAGGTCTTATTGCTCATCGCAATTGGCAATCGATTGCGGGCTCTTAACACAGAAAAACGTTGTGATGCGATATCGCGGACCCGCCAAGACATTAAACTGTAACACAATAAAGTATCGCGTTCGGGCAGTCATCACAATCAGAACTTTATCAGTGGTAACAAATAACAACAGGGTTTTGGGTGCGATATGTGATTATCGCAAATCGCAACCCAACCTGCCGGGGCCAATTCTTGTCATGCATCCTTTGTTTTTCCTTGATATGCGATATGCGGGACCTAGTGACATCTTGTCACTTGGCGCTTCCCCATTTGCTGGGACCCTTGCCATGTCATCCAATCCTACCACATAGACAAGTCAAACTTGAACTTTGACTTGCTCTAACTTCTGCATACAAACTCAGATTTGAGTTCCGTTCACACCGTTGGATTTAGAATGATGAGCTCTTCAATCTAAATCTGAGTGTAATAGTATTTTGACACTTTGAGTTTGAGCATAATTCTGAGCACCTGATCACTCCTCCCCACTTGAAGCCTTTTGGACCCCAAAATATTTATATTTAGTTATTGAACAGATGAGGGTACTGTTCCCTCACCTTCCCCACTTCAATCCATTTGGCCTTTGATGGATGTGTATCTTTGAGACCCACTCGAAGATAATAATTACTTCCCCTTTTTGTTGTCCTAGTCCTTCTATCAAGTATAGTGTCCTGTTGAAGCACATCAAGGAATTCTGGAGAAATGTCTTCAATATATGGAATTTGAACATTCTCTCCTTGATCTTCAATCGAAGGAGGTTCATAAAATCTCAAATTTTCAACATTAACAATGGAATAGATTTGCATATATGAAGGCAAACCAAGCTTGAAAGTATTATTACCAATCTCTTCCAGAATTTTAAATGGATTATAACGAATTGGTTTCAGCTTTTTACCTTCACCTTGAAGCCTTTCCTTGTTAATGTATAGCCAAAATTCATCACCTACTTGAAACTGATGATCCACACGATGCTTATCATGTCTTACCTTATACTTGCCTTGACTCTTTTCTAGTTGTTCTTGAACTGTTTGGTGAATCAACTGATTTTTCTCAATGAATTTCTTTGCTCTGTCTATGTCACTATGTCCATCTACAACTACATCTTTCTGAAAGATGAAATCCAAAGGTGATTTAGGTAAATAACCAAGACATGCCTCAAAAGGCGAAGTTAGAGTAGAACAGTGTTTTGATCGGTTGTAAGCATGCTGAATATAATGCAATTGTTCATCCCACAACTTAGGTTGTTTGCTGCAATATCCTCTTAGAAAATGAATAACTATCATGTTAACCACTTCAGTTTGACCATATGCTTGCGGATGGAAGGCTATACTTTTCTTCAATTTGGTGTCCATCAAGTTCCATAAACTTGACCAAAAATTTCCAACAAATCGAGAATCACGATCACTTACAATAGAAGTAGGCAATCCAAAATGAACCCATACATTTTGAAAGAAAATTTGAGTTGTTTGTTCAACTGTAATTTGTTTTTTACAAGGCATTAATATGCACATCTTGCTGAACCTTGTAGAAATTCTGCAAATTATCTACAAATCTACCTCTGAGATCTATGTAGAAAATCTTACTGTAGATTAACTCGATAATGCAATATACCAAAGCAAAATACTATAATCTACTTCTACTATCAAACTTGCGGAAGCTTAAATATTGAGCTGAATTAGAGCTGAACACATATAACCATAAGAAGAAGAATCAATACACATGAAACATAGAAAATACTCAGGGGAATGCCTTAGCTAAAACCCCACTATCTGTATTATCATACAAGGTGGAAATACATCAAGATTACACAAAGCTTTAGCTCCCATAGCTAACCAGCTCTCAGTACAATCCTATTGGATGCTCACAGGCAATCAAGGCTTCTCACAAGTCTTCTCCTCTACCCTCCAAGCCTCTTATTTCCTTGCGCTATTTCTCCTGGGTGATCCAGCTGTTACCAAGTGTAACACTGATCTCACACCCTGTAAAATTGCGCAATCCTCAAGGAACGAATTCCTTCTGCATGCAAGAGATATTCACATGGGAATATTCTAGCAACTGATAGTACATTGTCCCTGCCTTTAATCTCAACTGGGTCTTTGTCTAAACTGACATGCATGAGTTATTTATGAGAGAATATTCAGTTATCTGAAGTACACTAGTTGCATGCATGCATGCATTAACTGACTGAACTCACAATTAGTTCCACAAACTGTTTGGAACTAATTTAACTGGACTTAACTCAGTTACCTGAGCTAACTACTTACAACTCAAATACAACTCATCCTTATCTCCTTAATTAAGGGATAACTTCCTCAATCAAAGTGATAACTGTTGCATGTCTTCACAAAGACTTCATGTTTGATTTTCACCAACTAATTAACTCAAGATGAATTAATTAATTATTTTTCAAACAACTGGTGAGACTAAATTCAAATTTTAATTCAAGGACAAATCAAAATTGGAATATATCCTGAAATTCTATCTATGTCAATGCTATTTTTAGCATTTCTTGTTGCTATTTTCAACACTCCCTCTCAACAAGAAAGGCATTCAACTTGAACCTGATCCTGAACCTTTGGAATGTTTTGCATGCAACACTTCTCTCAAGTGTTGTTGCTCCAACAACTCTAGAAACAAAAAAAATATCCAACCTGAATCAGAATGATGCCTTTGTCATCAAAGTCTCTGACTGCTATTGCCTCTATCGATTGAAAACTCTGCACCTCTGTGCTCTTCAGTATTTGACTGCTCTAGCCTCTGTCACTTTGATCTCTGACTGCATCAATCACACTGATTCCTCCTGCTGCATCCGTGCTGCTGCTGGTCCTATCTCCTAGCACTGCATCCGCACTGCACCTCCTCTCATCATGTTGCATCGTGCTGCCCACTACTGCACTGCAACTCAGTTACTGAGAAGTAAGTAACTGATCTCCCAACTGACCTCCCTGTTGGGCTAGAAACACCCTCTGATGCTGAAGCTCCCTTTGCCGCTCCATCTGCATCTGTCTCTACCCACTCAGCCAGTCCTACTACTCCTCGTCGGGGCTCCCGTAGCAAGGTCTAATCAAAGAGGTTGGGTACCTCAAGGATCCTGCCCCTATTTCAGCCTTCTTGGGACTATCACTTCACACCTAGAGGTATGGCTACATGTGATCCTTCTGCCCACTTGGCTCGAAATTTCCCCCTATTGGAAGTCTCTGCATGAGTGGATGCCTCCACTCGGTCTCCTCTCAGTATCTCCAATTGTGGCTCCTCCACAATTGTTTGAGACTTCTTCTAGAGCTGCATGTTGAGAGGTAATGTACTCTCCCTCTCAACCACCAAGTCTCCAACATTTTCCTTGCTCCTCAAGGATTTGCATGCATCTTGAACCTCAAGAGCATACAGGTTCTTGACTCGTGAACCGACCTGCTTCACCTGTCTCGTGTTGATGTGTCTAAGGAAAACTTTTCCCTTACTGAAGACAACATCATAGCCTTTGTCCTCCAACATCGCGATCGATACCAAATTTTTCTTCAGTCCAAGAACATACTTCACATCTGTCAAAGTAATAAGAGCTCCATGCTCCCTCTGAAAAGCAACCATGCCTACTCCTGAAACAATATACTTCTCCTCATTACCCATCTCTATGTGCATCTGGAGGTCTTTCTCCTCCAAGGTACTGAACAAACTCTTGTCGTTAGTCATGTGGAATGAGGCTCCACTGTCAAGAAACCAACCAGAACCCATCATCGATGAAACCATGCATGCGATGAGGGTAAAATCCAATTCAAATTGAGAGGCTAGGGCCTCACCTTCAGATCCTTCCGAGGATCCCTTCTTGGATTTATTCAATGGACAATTAGTTTCATAATGGCCCACCTCATGACAATTAAAGCATCTCACTTTAGATTTGTCAATCTTCTTCCCACCATGGGAAGAACTCGATTTGGAATGAGAATCCTTCTCCTTCCCTTTCCTTGCCTTACTCACTAAGGCCAGATTTTCTTCATCCTCCTTGGATGAAGAACCATCTCTGGTGGTCCCCCTGATCTCCTCCTGCATCAGATCAGATCACAGTCTTTCCCAATCTAGCAGTTTCTCTCTTCCATTCACTAAGTCCTGGTAGCTAAGCTAGCTCTTAGAAAGACCGAGGAGAGCAAGAATCACCATGTAATCATCGACTGTCGTGATTCCTACACTTCCAAGCTCATCTCTGCAGGTGGTGAGCTTGTTCATATATGTAGAGATCATGTTGCCCTTTTCACACTTGATTTTCCGAAGCTTGTCCTTCAGCGCCAACTTCCTTTGGTCGATGTTGTTATGATATAGATCCTTCAGTGTCTTCCACATTGAAAATGGAGTCTCCTTCCCATGGAGACTCGAGACAATATGGTCTCGAACTCCCTCCAGAAGAATCCTCCTCGCTCTCACCACACATTTCTTCCATTTTGCCAATTCTTGGGCATTAGTTGTTACTAGCTTGGGGACTTCTTGATCAATGAAGTCCTTCAAACCATTGCCCTCTAATACCGCTTCCATGCGATCCTTCCAGGCTATGTAATTCGAGCTGCCATCCAGGGCATACTCGAGTCTCAAGCCATTGAACGCCATTGGTGAACTTTGAGATGTGATAAGAAATCGATTCTGTTCCTATAATTAAGAACTTCAAACTTCGAACTTATCCCTTCTTTGTATACTGTTCTCCGCTTTGATCACCTTTGCTCTAATACCATGTAGAAAGTTTGCAAATTCTCTACAAATCTACCTCTGAGATCTATGTAGAAAATCTAACTGTAGATTAACCCAATAATGCAATATACCAAAGAAAAATACTATAATCTACTTCTACTATCAAACTTGCGGAAGCTTAAAAATTGAGATGAATCAGAGCTGAACACATATAACCATAAGAAGAAGAATCAATACACATGAAACACAGAAAATACTCAGGGGAAAGCCTTAGCTAAAACACCACTATCTGTATTATCATACAAGGTGGAAATACATCAAGATTACACAAAGCTTTAGCTCCCACAGCTAACCAACTCTTAGTACAATCCTCCTGGATGCTCATAGGCAATCAAAGCTTCTCACAAGCCTTCTCCTCTGCCCTCCAAGTCTCCTATTTCCTTGCACTATTTCTCCTGGGTGATCCAGCTGTTACCAAGTGTAACACTGATCACTCACACTGATCTCACACCCTGTAAAACTGCGCAATCCTCAAGGAACGAATTCCTTCTGCATGCAAGAGATATTCACATGGGAATATTCTAGCAACTGATAGTACACTGTCCCTGCCTTTAATCTCAACTGGGTCTTTGTCTGACCTAACATGCATGAGTTATTTATGAGAGAATATTCAGTTATTTGAAGTACACTAGTTTCATGCATGCATGCATTAACTGACTGAACTCACAATTAGTTCCACAAATTGTTTGGAACTAATTTAACTGGACTTAACTCAGTTAACTGAGCTAACTAATTACAAATAAAATACAACTCATCCTTATCTCCTTAATTAAAGGATAACTTCCTCAATCAAATGGATAACTGTTGCATGTCTTCACAAAGACTTCATGTTTGATTTTCACCAACTAATTAACTCAAGATGAATTAATTAATTATTTTTCAAACCACTGGTGAGACTAAATTCGAATTTTAATTCAAGGACAAATCAAAATTGGAATATATCCTGAAATGCTATCTGTAGCAATGCTATTTTTAGCATTTCTTGTTGCTATTTTCAACAAACCTATCCACAACTACATACAAATAATCATGATCTTTCCTTGATAAAGGAAGACCTCCTAAAAAATCCATAGAAACACTTTCCCATGGTCGTGAAGGCACTGGAAGTGGTGTGTATAATCCTAGTTTCCTATTACTAGGCTTACTGACTGCACACAATGAACAACCTCTGATAAAACGTGACACACTTTCAAGCATACGAGGGCAATAAAAATACCTCTGAATATTTGCCACTGTTTTACTTACACCGAAATGTCCAACAATAAGAGAAGTGTGCACTTCCCTTGTGACATTTACTCTCTCTCCCTGTGGAACACAAAGTTTTCCCAAATGATACAACAAATTATCATGTACATGGTAGTCTAATTCCTCAACTTGGTGGCCTTGACTCAAGTTTAAATATACCTCTTGAAAGTCAACATCTTGTGCGTATTTTTCAACATAACCTTCAGGCATAACCAAATGAGTCTTGAGTAAAATGCCTACACTAATAGCTGGTCTAGAAAGCATATCAACAAATCTATTATAAATACCTTTCTTGTACCTGATTACCAAGTGAAATTGCTGTAAAATTCCCATCCAATGAAAGTGCCTTGACTGCTGTAATTTGGTTTGAGATTGGAAATATTGAGAAAGTTGATGATCATGTGAATAATGGTTTATTTTCCCATCATGTAATGCTTCCATTTCTTCACACTTTGCACCAATGCATAAATCTCTTTATCATACGTAGGATAATTAATAACAATACCATTAAAAATCTTAGAATGAAATGAAATGGGCTTATCATGCTATAAAAGAATTGCACTCATGGCATAGTCACTTGCATCTGTTTGTATTTCAAAGGGTTGTTTCAAGTCCGGCAATGCTAAAACTAGGGCTGAACTGATCTTTTGTTTCAAAGCATCGAATGCTTTTTGTTGTTTGCCTCCCCATTGGAAGACAACCTTCACGTTGGTCAAAGCATGTAGTGGAGTTGTTATGGAAGAGAAATTGGCAATGAACTTCCTCCAATACTGCGCTGCTCCCAGAAAACTCCTTACTTCTGTGACTGATTTGGGTATTGGCCAGTTCATAATGACCGAAAATTTAGAGGGGTCAATCTTCAGTTCACTGCCTCCAACTATGAGGCCCAAATACACTAAGGAAGTTTTTCCGAATTCACATTTAGACATCTTCAGAAATAACTATTCTTTTCTCATGATATCCAAAAGTTTCCTCACATGATTGACATGCTCTTCTCGTGATTTGTTGAATATCAAAATTTCATCTAAATAGACAATTACAAACTCGTCAAGAAATGATCTTAAAAAAACATTCATAACTCTCATGAATGTAGTTGGAGCATTGCAAAGATCGAAAGGCATAACCAACCACTCAAACAATCCCTGTTTGATTTTAAAAGCAATCTTCTAAATATCCTCCTCAGCTATTCTAACTTGATGGTATCCACTTCTCAAGTCTAATTTAGTGAAATATTTTTCATTCTTCAATTGATCTAGCAAATTATCTATTTTGGGCAGTAGGTATCGATTCTTTATTGTAATCTTATTAAAAGCTCGATAACATACACACATGCGCCAGGTTCCATCTTTCTTGGGTACCAATACAATTGGTGAACCACATGGCAAAGTTGAGGGATAAATTACACCTTTATCTAACAATTCCTGGACTTGTTTCTTAATTTCTAAACTTTCCAGAATTGACATTCAATACATACCGATGTTTGGGAGTGGAAAATCTTGTTGTAGCTGAATTTCATGCTAAATTCCCCTTTTTGGTGGCAATCCCTTTGGTTCTTGAAACATGTCTCCATATTGATTGACCACATCAATCAATTGAGCTTTCAACTTCACGTCACAGCCTGCAAAGGATTCCTGCTCCGTGTCATTCTTCTGCTTGATCATAAGGAGCACGAGACTCTTGCTGAAATTGACCAGTCGCTTCATTTCCCTCACGCTTGCTAAAGGCAGACTAAGCTTTCTACGATGGGCTTTCACAATATACTCCACTCCGTCTTTGAACAAATGATATTTGTTGAACGAATACGATTTATGATGAGGCATGGTTTCCAGATTCAATTTCTTGACCAAATATGTAGAAATTAAGTTGGCATGAGATCCATTGTCTAACAACATATAAATCTTGGTGTGTTTGGAAATAACTCTGATATGGAACAAATCTATTTTGTTTGCCTCATTTGAGACGTTATTGGAGTTATTTGCTATGCTGGTGCTTGCCACGACTTCCTCTTTTCTTGTCTTTTCCATGACTTCTTTCCCTTTAGTGACTGTGGTTGCAATCTTCATTTCATCACCTGAGTCAGAACCAAAGTCTTGTTGTGCAACAATTTTTGTCCTATGTTTCCCTTTATTGTTAGATTTATTCGGTCGTAATTTTGGATGAATCTTCCAGAAATGCGCTTCATCATGGTCCGCTTTGGAACAATTCTTGCACATAGGTTTCTCCCCTTCTCTCTTAACAGAAGCATTTTTCTTCTGCTTTCCTTTCAATTTCTTCCCCTTTTTCACCACTTTGAAACGACTTCTTCTTACCTTCTTCTTGTACATTTTTCCCTCTTGCTTCGAGGTGTGTAGCTTAAACACATACCTCATCAAGATTCATGGGACTAAACATAATAATGGTATGTCAAAGATAGCTATGCAACCCTCCTATGTTTGTCAACAAAGTATCTTGTGACTGTAAGTCTACTCCTAGCATAAGATTTCTTTTCCTAAACTCTTGAGTATACTCTTGCACATTTTGGCCTTTTAACTGTCTGAAAGTTTGCCAATTCATGATAGATTTTTCCATATGAGCTAAAGGGTGGAACTGTCTTTTTATAACAGCAATGAAATCAGACCAAGTAATAGAGATCTTACCATGTTTTTTGATCTTGTCTTGAGTCCTTGATTCCCACCATATAAGTGTTGTACCCTCCATTCTCAATGAAGCTAACTGAATTTTGATATCATCCTCTTGAAGGTCCTGAATTCTAAAATACACCTCCAATTGACGAATCCAGTTATCCAACTTCTTTGCATTCACTTCACCATTGTACATAGGCAACTTGAATTTAACATCAAGCTTTAGAAAAGGTGATTTACCAGTTCCTTCGAAGAATGACGATGAGTATGAGTAGCAGTGGTATTAGTGGAAGAGGGTGAAGATGCTTTCGAAGAAGAAGATGAAGAAGATGGTGGAGATGGTGGAGGTTTTCCTCCATTCCCATTACCTCCTCTTGAAGATCCTTCTCCTTTGGGAGGCTTGGATCTTTCTCCTTGCAATATGTTATTCCTCTCTTCATAGAGGACCTTCACCATCTCTGTCATATCAAAGAAATCATTTCTAAAGGTCTTCTCATCTTTTGTCATGATAGGTTCTCCTTCATGAGACATGGTCTCTGAAGACTCAACTACAACTTCTGCAACTTGAGGATGTACTGGTGTAGAAGATTTTGGCAACCTTTCTCTTCTTCCACTTGACCCAATTTCAAGGCTTTCAACCAACTTTCCTTCACCTCTTTTGAGTTTTAACCTTGTAAGCATGACATAAACTTGCAAACAATTAAATCCTTCTTTCACAAAGAAAATCTAGTAAGCAAAAACCAGTGCTCTGATACCAACTTGATCTGAAATGGAGTAGATTAGTAATGTTGTGCTAATTCCCCATTCAGATTAAAACCCCAAGATGCTTATCAACTCCTTTATCATGTGCTTGTTGTGTGTTATATTTTGATGTTCTTTTTTGTTATATTTTCGTTGTTCAACAAATGTTTTATGTTAAATTATTTCTAACATTTACATAAGAAACTCTCATGGGAATTAGTTAATTAAGCAAAAATATTGAATCCTTAAGCACTTGATAAGAAAATGATAATCATCTTGGGTTTTATTTTGAATGGGGAATTAGCACAGCATTACTAATCTGCTCCATTTTAAATCACTACCCTCATATAGAATCTGCATTGAGACGGAAGGGATTCTTCTATGATTTTGAATTCTGGCTAGAAGTGTAGAGACAAAGTTGACAATTTTCACTTGCATATATAGGGTACCCCTGATATCAACCTCACAAAGACTGAAAAACTCGAGAGATTGAGAATGATTGCATCACTTTAGAGGGGGGGAAGAATCCTGTTGCAAAGGAAATTTCACCTGGATTAATAGATTTGTAGTAATGGCACCAAAATCCCCTAGAGATAGGGCATTGACTAAAATATTTAGGGTTTCCACAAGATGACTGGTAGGAACAACCTTGGAACCATTGTCGATCATGCATTTGATGGTGGATGTGACGACCCTGATACACGTATCATTGGTGGTGTTTTGATTTTCATCAAAGGGGACATTCAAATAAGCCTGGACAAAAACCCTCTTGCTCTTAAGATCAAATTTCGTCAAATCCACGACAATGTTATTGGCCATGGAGATACTGCTAAGGTTAGCACTACTAAACTGCATTGCAACAATGAAGGTGAGATCATTCTTAGAGGCAAACAGGTTGGAGGCATAGATGAATCTGAACCTGGATTTGACCTCTAATAGAGGCGAGGAGGCAATGGAATAGAGACGACAGGGAGGCAAGGTGGACCACTATTTGAATCCAATGGTGATGTGTCCCACAAGAGGAAAAGTGGTCGACAATGACACAACCTGCAAATCTGGTGTCGTAGCAAATCAACCAAGAGTTGTATCAACTATGGTTGTGAAAGCCATTAAGTTTTGTTTTTGTTTTGTTTTTGTTTTGCTTTGTTTTGTTTTGTTTTGTTTGTTTTTTTTTTTGTTTTGTTTGTTTTTTTTTCTCAAATTATTTGTATAAGGATATCAAAACCCTTATTATTTTAGATTAACAAAAATAAATATAAAACATCTTTTCCACTACATCTTCACACCCGCGATATGTTATAGTCTCTCATTGCACAAAAAAACAAAAATAACATTACAATAATGAAACACATATAGTTATTTAAACATCTTTACAAAATATCATCAAAATAAGCAAATGAATATCACAAATACATACACCATAACCAACCTTCCTTTACCATTTTTCCATAACCAACTTTCCTTTGCCATTTTTTAAAATTAACCATGACAAAATAATCATTCTTTATTTAAAATAATATAGATTATTTACCTTAAATTGGAAAATTAATAATATTAGTTACAATAATAATATTAAGAAATATATGTATCGATTAAATAAAACATATTAATAATATTAATATGTAAATGTAAAAGTGTGTTGGGAAAGTAATAATATTAATAACAATTTAATTATAAATATTCAAATGTTCTAAAAAAAATTAATATTATTATTAAAAACAATATTAATATATATGAATAAAAAAAATAACAATAAGATAAGAGTATTTGTTGAGAGTTAAGAACATAAACACAGTGATATGAATGACTCTGTTAGATGAATGAATTTGTTAGATCTGTATATGTTTAGAGAGTGTTCGAAAAATAATACTACTAATAACAACCACTACCACTAGTGAAAACTATTAATATTGCTAACAATCACATTAATATTATATATATGTCCAAACAAAATTTTTACCTATTTTATATATATTAAACTTGTAACTATATATATATTTAATTAATATTAATTAATTTTTAATTCAATAGATACATATATATATATATATACTATAGAAAAAATCCTCACTTCTTGTTCAAGTAAGGCTAACATAAAGACGCCCAACTTTGGTTCAACTTGTTGTTATGTATCACACCATTTTATAGTTGTGTCAAATGATCTTATTTTTCATCCCTAGTATAGGGAAGTATGGGTGCAATTTTGATGTTCCAAAGGAAAAACGAAAAGGGAGAGCCTAAGTCCCAAAGCCAAAAAAGAGGATCGAAATTGAAAAGGGGCCGAAATATTGGGAGCCGATATCGAAAGGACCAGCAAGCAACGTATCGAGATTGTAGGATATCAGAGGAAGGAACACGGAGACCTTGAAGGTTTATTTTAAAAGTGGGTCTGAAATGGCATATCAGAGCTTCGGCATCTCAGGACCTGATGTAGGAAGGAGAAGACTTCAAAGTAGAATGGTATCAGAATCTTGGAGTTTCGTAACTCCTTAGAAATTGAAATTCTTCAAATAACCGCGAGGTTACCAAGAAAAGGATATACAAAGGAAATCATTGAAAATCCAAGGAACCGAGGGCCTTTTTCTCTCTCCTCCGAAGAAGACACATGGGAACTAGTGATTGGCCCTGAGAAACATACATGGCTTATGACACCAGTATGACGTTGCCATACAATAGACACGTGGCAGTCGATTTCAACATTTTTAAGGGCCTAATGGGGAAAATTTGGATGACACATGTCACGACGCAGGAGCGCCATGTGGAGATGATGACCTCAATGTGACGTCATCTCAAAGGTCGACATTTTAGAGGAAAGAGATTTTGTAACCCCTGTTTAAATTGTTTTATAAAAAATTCTGATCTAATGGAGGGGCTCCGATGTTGTTGGCATTTGGTCATGAGGACCCAAAGGACCAAGGGCATAGAAAGAGAGGAGCACCCACCTGTTATGTAGAATATTAGAGGTCGGAGTTTTCAGAACCCTTTTGAAATTGCATTTGGAAAATGTCCTGATGAGAAGGGCTTCCGATGCGGACTAGAACATGGGTGGGAGAGATCCAAAGATCCCAAAGTGGAGAGAAGTTTTAGCACCTAATTGCTATGAACCATATCAGGATGTCAATATCATAACTCATCGACAAATCTTTTTAAAAAAGTTCCGATGAAAGGGGCTTTAAGGTTGAGTGGCGTTTGGTCACGAGGACCTAAAGGACCAAGGGAAGAATGCAAATACAAAGGGAGATAGGCCCTTGACAGAAGCCCAAAGGCTTTAGCACCTAAGTGTTGAGCCTACGATTACGACACCTGGCCCCATAGAGGAGAAACGGTAAGGGGGCCAAACTAAAAAATGGGTGAAGTCACCTAAACTCTGTAAATTCATAAGAATTTTCTAAAGAAAGTTACGACGAAGGAAGGCTCCGATATTGTAGCGCTCAAGTATTATACCGGTGGTCCCAAATGGCAATCCCATGGAGGTAAAACAAGAGGGGCTCGAAGAGAAAAGGGGCTAAGAGCATCGGGATAATATGATTTCATAAATTCTATTTTAATAGAGTTACGATGGATAGAGACTCCGATACAACAGCCCCTAAGCGTTATACCAGTGGTCAGAGGAAGTGGTTCTATGGTATATGAGCAATAAAGAGCTAAGCATAGAGGGGGCTATAGGTGATCGGTAAACTTCCATGGATATTCCACTTGATAGTTCGTCACAATAGATCTGATAATATTATATTAAAAATATGAGATTAAACACTTACAATTTTATTTAATTTCTAGATCTATTGATCTGACTGTAATTAGTGCATGCATGTAAAAGTAAATTATGCAGAAAATAAGAGAATGACAAAATAACCTCACACACATATAATACACATTATATGCTCTTTGGAAAACCCTTTTGGGAGAAAACCCAGCTAGAAGGTGAGGTTGCTTCGCTCTCTTTCTCTATCTGGAAATATGGCTGCAATTACAAAGAAGTAATGTTTGTGGCCCATGGGCTGCTACAGTGCACATATCCTCTGTGTGTTATCTACCTCCTATCTTTTCTCAACTATGGAACAAAATGCTCTTGAAAGAATGGAATGCCTCTTCTTCCTAGCGGCCTAGTTCTAACACAGCCCGATAGCCTACTAGTGGTTAAGTTTGACTAGATCAACTCTTAACTAGAGTTACAAAATAGATTCTTCTAAATTATTCTACATCACAACACGTGGCTAGCCCCTTTTCAATGAATAATGGGGGCTGACGCGGCATCATCCCGAACTATAGGTGTGAAAATAGGAATGTCAACTTCTGAGTGGCATAACTTTTGCATACGAACTCCGATTGACGTGATTTTTATGCCATTGGAATAGAAAGAAAAGGTGCCATTCTAATGCAGAAAATTTTTACCCCTAAAGAACGTCGTCTGATGTCTCAAAACTCTCCTGGAAGGTTTCAGACCCGGTTTTGCCAAACTGGGTCCCGCTGGTAAAAACAGTCCTGTGATCTGATTCCTCCACCTTTTCCACTCCAAATGCATCAAGATGGATGAAAAATAATATAATGATCCAATTCGGATCACATATCCCCATTTTGGGAGGCTTTGGTCCACAAAATATTTTACTGAATGAGGTGAGGAAATTTTTCCTCCACCTTCTCTCTGGTGTACCATTTAGCTTTGCCTAGAAGTTGTCCCTTCAACCCAATATACCAAAGGTCTTATTGCCCTTGTCTTGTAGTTATAGACCTCTTCTGAAAAACTGTATCTTCTGTCAACTCTGCTTGAGAATCTGGTGCCAAATCCTCCACAGAAGGTAGGCGTTGTTCCTTTTCCTGATCTAGCATGGAAGGCTCATAGAGTTTCAAATTCTCTACACTTACAACTGAGTAAAAGCTCATATATGGTGGTAAACTGAGTCGATAGGTGTTACTACCCACCTTTTCTAGTATCTCAAAGGTACCATACCTTAGAGGCTTGATTTTCTTACCAGACCCCTGTAGCCTCTCCTTGTTCAATTGTAGCCATACTTTATCTCCCACCTTGAATTATTTCTCTATTTTGTGCTGATCGTGCCTAACCTTATACTTCACCTGCAACTTCTGCAGTGTTTCCTGTAACTGTAGATGGATCTGCCTGATCTTCTCTATAAAATTTTCAGCCCTCAAAGCATCTCCTGTAAGATCTTCCCTTACTCGTCCTTGTTGTCCATATGCAATATCCAAAGGTGAAGGTGGAAAATATCCAAAACAAGTTTCAAATGGGGTCTTTCCTGTAGAAGTGTGGACCACTCTGTTATAAGAATGTTGTATATATACCATATTATCATCCCAAGTCTTCGAATTCCTCTGGTTGTAACCACTCAGAAGCTGCATCAAAGTCTTGTTGACTATTTCTATCTGCCCATCTGTCTATGAATGGAATGTTGTATATCTCTTCAACTTCATGTCCATCTTCGCCTATAATGTAGTCCAAAATGCGCTGAGAAATCTTTTATCCTTGTCTGAAATGATGCTCCTTGGTATCCCAAAGTGTACCCAGACCTGTCCAAAGAACAAGCTTAGTGCTTCTTGTCCACTGATGGTATTTTTATAGGGCATCAGAACACATATCTTACTGAACCTATCAACTACCATGAACAGGTAGTCATTTCCCTTCCTGGTTGTTAGTAAACCTCCCACAAAGTCCATGGAAATGCTTTCCCAAGGATGAGTAGGTACAGGTAAGGGATGATACAGACCCTGTTTCATATTGCTAGGCTTGCTGGTACAACAAATCATGCATCCTCTTATGAACCTAGCTACCTGCTCTTGCATCTTGGGCCAATACACATACCTCTGCAAGTTAGCCACGGTCTTCCCTACACCAAATTTCCCTGCAACCTTGGAGGTGTGAGCCTCTCTAATCATCTACAAATGCTCACCTTTAGGAACACATAGCTTATCCAACATGTAGAGTAACCCATCCCGGAGATGGTAGTCAATGGTTTTGTCTCCATCATGCACATGACTCTGACTCTGCAACTGCTAATACACTTCCTTGAAGTCCTCATCTTCTGAATATGCCTCTTTGTATGCATCATGGGCGAATGGCTCCATGTGCATATGAGTCCCCAAAGTTGTAATATTTAATGTGGGTGGCCTTGAAAGCATATCGACCAAATTTTTTGTGCTGCCCTTCTTAGACTTGATCACCAAATGAAACTGCTGTAAAAACCCCATCCACTTGTAATGCCTGGTCTGTTGTAGCTTATTCTGGGCTTGTAGGTACTATAACGACTGGTGATCCATGTAGATTATTCTCTCCTTTCCCATCACATATTGCTTCCATTTCTTCATAGCTTGAACCATCACATGAAGCTCCTTATCATAGGTAGGGTAGTTAAGAACTTCCCCATGAAATACTTCAGAATGGTAGCAAACATGCCTTCCTCCTTGCATCAAGACAACTACCATAACATACCCACTCACATCTATCTCCACTTCAAAGGTCCATTGCAAGTATTGTAATGCCAGAACTAATGCTTCACTGATCTTATTATTTAACTCATCGAAATCCTTTTGCTGCCCTTTTCCCCACTGGAAACTCTTGCCACTTGTTGTTATGGCGTGGAGTGGTGATGCTACCGCTGAAAATGAGGCTATGAATTTCCCCAGGTATTGTGTTGCTCCAATGAAACTCCTAACCTCAGCAACATTAGTTGGCACCGGCAATTTCATGATGGCCTCCATATTGGAAGGATCTATCTTCAATTCTCCTCCACCAATCACATAGCCCAAATACAACAAGCACTGCTGCGCAAACTCACACTTCTTGAGATTTTCTAGTTGTCGGTGCTTCTTCAATGTTTCTAGCACCTGCGTCAAATGTGAAATATGCTCCTCCCAGGTAGCACTATATACCAATATATCATCCAAATAAACAATAACAAATGAATCTATAAAATGGTGCAGTACACCATTCATTAATCTCATAAATGTAGCTGGTGCATTACATAGGCTAAATGGCATAACTAACCACTCATACAAACCTTACCTAGTTTTGAAGGTAGTCTTTCATGTATATTCTTCTTTGAATTGAACCTGATGATATCTAGACTTCAAGTCCAGCTTGGTGAAATACTTTGCTTGCTGCAACTGATCTAGCAGATCGTCTATCCTGGGCAAGGGGTATCTGTTCTTGAGCGTGATTTTATTTAACACCCTGTAATCTTATACACATCCTCCAAGTCATATCCTTATTTGGCACAATGATGATGGGTGGACCACATGGTGATGTACTTGGTCGAATGACACCATGTTCCAACAACTGTTGCAACTGTTTCTTCACCTCACTTGCTTATATAATAGAATGCCTGTACAACCCAATATTTGGCAATGGGGAGTCTGGTAATAATTGGATCTCATGCTCCACTTCTCTCTTAGTGGGTAGCCCTTTAGGCTCTCGGAACACGTCTTTGTATGCATGTAACAACTCCTCCAATTGATGTTTTTGTTTCTTATTACACCCTTCTAGGGATGCCTTACCTCTTATTGACTCTTCTACAGATTGATTTTCTCTTAAAAAAAATAAAACATACTTCTTGCTGGAACTGATAAATTTCTTGGCTTGGTTGGCACTTACCAGTGAAATTTTCAACTTGCCTTTGTGCATGTTGACGATGAATGATTTTCCGTCCTTGATGAGCTAATACTGATTACCTCTCCTCATAAATATTGCATCACGCATGTACAAGTATGGACTCCCAAGAATGACTCCACATATATCAAGGGGAACCACATCCAAATCTACTTCATTAATAAAATCAAAACTAATAGCAAATCTAATTTTACACTATTTTGTTACCTTCAACTCTACATCCTTATGTACCCATCCCAATGGATACGGGTTTGGATGATCCTGAACTTCCATCCCCAACTTTTTGACCACATCTGCTGCAATGAAATTTTCCTGCAATCCTTAGTTATAGATCCATCCCAACAGATTACACGGAGCAGACATGGTGGGCGGTGTTGTTGATAGCATGCAAGAGAATTCAACAGCATGCATGTCATTGCGCTTACACATGCGATCCCACCCATTCAGCTCACTCACAGAGGCAAAGACAAAAAGAAAGTCCGACTAGATCTAAATGTGTAGTTGACAATTGGTGCACATGACCACCAACACACACTTGAAGATTAGCACAGACACTATGCATCATTGTGTTTCCGGTTCGGCCACACCCAAGAAGACCATGTGCATGCTAGTAGACGAGTTGGATAGAGGAGCCACAACAATGCACCTGGATGCAACGGAGGAAAGAGTTTTCTTCAACAATATGTCACCATGGAGTGCATGCAAACCATCACAGACGACCAAGCTTGGCATCAGCTCACCACCTTCACCATCACAAGCATGTCAAAGAGTTGGTCTCACCACAATGGACCGAGTGTCAGTGATGTCTTGCATGGCTTGCTCAAGCCATTTTGTCTCACATGGGCACATGTGCATTGTAATGTAACGTCTTGTCAAGTGGAAGTTCAAGTGTCGATAGTTGGATGTAACAATCATAGAGTAGATGAAGAGTCATGAGGGTAGATGAACTGTCACAAAGGGGAATGTCAAGGGTCACCCCACCCTTTGCTATAAATAGAACCTCATAACTCATTGTAAAGGCTTTTGGTCAGCTAAGCTTTCGATAGGACTATCTTAGAGAGAGATTGGACAGTATTGTAATGAGCCTTGGCTTCTCCACTACGTAGAGCTAGTACATCTCTTTGGAGGAGTAGGTGGTTGTGGCTGTAACATTCCGCTATCGGAACTAGTGGTTGGACATGGATGTATTGTATGACTGGAACTTACACTTCTTAATATAATAAGAGCCATCACGTTTCGTGCATACATTGTATTGTATTTCGGCTATTTGTTTACTCTAAATGATATATGTATTTGTTTGCTTGCGCATAAATGTATAGCTATTTTTGTGTATGTATGTATGAATGTTTCTAAAATGTGTTGTTGGTTTAACCATCACTTTGGATTGCTAGCTAACTTGCCTTCCATGTTGTGATGCATATTTTCTCATGTGTTCCCTTCTTAACTCCATGTTATCACAGGTTTCCAAGGGGCACACTCATCTCAACCCTTGTGTGTTTGAACCTCTCCTGCACCTTCCTTGGCTTGCTGCAACTATCACACCCTTGCTACCAACAAAGACATCTTACTTGCCTCTGTACAAAATCTCGGTCAAGGCATTATCGTACGACCCACTGCTCGGACTCCTACACCAAACAATTTGAGGTCTAATTGGGACTTCATACCGAGGAGATCCCCTTATATGTTTGTGGGTCCAGCACTGTCAACATTTTGGCGCTAGAAGGAGGGCCAAATGACAAGTTGAGTCCTCACATCTATTTTTAATCTCTACATATCTATCATGAGTAACTACAAAGTTTCTCTTCTGGAGTGTATGTCTTATGCAAACAACTTCATTATCTCAGAAAATCTCTTGGATAACTTGTCACATAAAACATTTGATGGTGGAGGCCATGTAGCCTTGGTTAGGCACGTGGTTGGCGTTGTAGGTTCATGCGAAAGACATGGAATCTTTGAAGAGTACATGGGCTGCGCACTGTTCGTCTACATGCTCCGAGGGTACCCCATGCACTGGTGTGCCACGCTTCCTGAAAAATCTATTCATTCTCTTTCTCATCTGGTCACAGAGATAGACCATGCTTTCAATCACTTTAACCATAAAGCACTCGATCAAGAAATTTTTAAATTACGAAAAGCACCCGATGAATCTATTGATCATTTTTACACACACTTTTGTAATCAGTTTTACACTTCAGTGATGGAGCTGTGCAATCACAGGAAGGCACAGTTGTTGTCACAAGTGACTGTCCGCCTTCACCTCATCAAATAGCTCCACCACCACGGAGTGATGTGGGAGATCATGCACACACATCTGTTGAACTGTCACATCCTCCCACCCCACCTGCTCTTGATATCTGTGTAGATTTGGCTTGCAAGCCTATTGGTTGTCACGTGGATTCGTTCCCTCAACCTCCGTCCCCATGTTTTGTTGATCCTCCGGATTGTATTGTCTTGTGCTTTCCCATTCTGGACTCCTCACCTGTTGTGAACAAGGATCAATTTGTCGACGGAGTTGGTGTTATGTAGCCAACCTGTGCCATCATTCATGATGAGTGTGTGCGAGAATCTAAAGAAGAACCCACGGTGAAGGATGACTCCCTTCCAGCCGCGCCTCATCCGCTTTATCCTGACATCCCTTGTGATTCTGCCACTGCTAATTTCCCCTGTGAAAACCCATTTCCGGATGTTTCTACTTCCGATCATTCACAGGACACGTCGGATGTCAGTCTGTCATCACAGTGCAGAGAGGACACATCTTCCTCCGAAAATCTGTCCAATTTGTCATCTGTCATTTCTGAAAACACAAAGGGTGAACATCTTTGCTTCTCATCTACCCCTCTGCCCGATTCATCAAATCATGAGGATGCCGACAAACATCTTGAATTTTCTGATCTTGGTTGTTGTGATCTCTCTACTTCTTCATCTGATCATGATGTTGATTCAATCGTTGTTAATCTGTCTAAGGCACTAGTCTACGATGATCTATCTGTCAACGAAGTCGAAACCCTGCAGACTATCGAGGCACTTCAGCCCGAGTTGATGGTTATGTCAGGCCCTCACTGTCCTGAGGTTGGTTTCACTTCCAGTCAGGAAATTGTTGAAACACGTAAGGCTCCTCATCACTCTCTTCTTTGCATTGAAGATCAACCAAACACCCAGATTTTTCTTCCTCCACTCGAACTACATGATCCCATCGCTCATGCACTGGAGGAATCTTACACAGCAAGCACACATGCACAACGTAAGTTGTCTACCTTTCTCACATTTGCTTGCATGTCACGGTCAAGAGATAGCATACAGTCAACATCTGCATGCAGTGTAGCACAACACCATGACAACTCCATAGAGTGCATGTCATGCACTTTCACTCATCTTTGTTCTGTGGTTGCTTGTAAGCTCTGAGTGTGTTCGTCTTCATCGTTATATATTTTATGCTTGCTGGTTTGCGCAATTGCGATGTCCGCAAACCATGTCTTCACCAACATGGGTCAACCAATGCGCCGGTGGCTACATTTGAAGTATCACTTCATGTGAGATGACCCATGCATTGTTAGCTTAGGAGTAGGAGTAGTGTTTCTTTTGAGTTGTTTGCTTGCATGCATGTTTTATTCTTTCTTTGTGTGTTTGTTTGCTTGCTTACTCGCTTTGTTTCCACATTTGATTTTGTTTCTTGCTTTGCTTTTTGGTTTGTTTTCTTGTTGTTGTCCGTAGGATAATTTCGCATGGACCGTGTGTGAATCTTGAAACAAGCTGGGTAAAGTACAAGAGGACTTGTACAACTATCAACATTTGGTTATCTTTTGTCCGTTGTCTTATATAAGAGCTTGTTGTCTTCAGTCTATGATACATCAATGGAAAATACGCACTGTTCGAAGTGAATCTTGGTGAAAACACAACGCTTGCTTGCTAACTAGTATCACCTACTCTAGTCAGTTGTTTTTGGGTTAATCCTTGTCAGCTCAGTCAAGTAGAGTAAGGTGAGGAGGAAAACCTTAACAAGCACGTCAGAGGTATACATAAACTACTTCTCTGAAGGAACAACCTCTTCTTCTCTCAATAAATCAAGATCCTCTTTCGCCTCTGAAATGAATAAGTGCTATGCACAGTTATGAAGATGAAAAAAATGGAAAAGTGAAAAAAAAGTTTGAAAAAATGAATAAGGCAAAAGAAGAGAAAGGCTTCCTACACAGAGAGGTGATGCAAGTAACTCCGCTGGGGTACCAACCAGGCTCGTTGGCAGCGGATGCTTGTGTTCCTGCATGACTCTGCTGGGGTACTCTCCAGGCCTGCTGGAAGCGGAGAAACACCAGAGATGAAACTAAGACTCTTACGACTATACTGCTTGTGCACCAATATACCCCTCAACCCTAATCGAAGCAACTGTGTTGCCTTGGCTTGGAATGTGTGTCAATCGACCAAGAACTTGGCAGATGCTACATCTTACAATCAAGAAAGTGTGGAAACCAAGACGAATTGAGAATTGAACAATACTTCTGGAGGTGTTAGACTTTCTTTACACGAACAAGGTTCATTCAGAGAGCTAGAGTTCTACCAGTGTGTCGCCAAGTGTTGTAGCGGCTACAAACACCCTCCAAAATTTTTCCTTAACTTCGTTTTGGAGCCTCCCTACCAGCCTTTCACAGTAGCATGTCTTTTCTTGTCAAGTACACGAGCTTTAGTGTTTTTCCTACAGAATGACAGCCTATCCATCAAATATTGTTGCATTCCCCTCACAGGATGTTTCTCTGGACTTGGTCTAGCTGTAGGCTGAGCATCTCCCTCCCGGAATTGCGCAATTCTGGAGGGGAACCAACCTTCCCTCTAGAAATTGTGCAATTCTATCTGGCAGCCTACTGGGCTCCAGAATTGCACAAATCTGCTTGTCACTATTCACTGGAAAAATTGCACAATTCCTCCCAGCAGGACTGCTCAGCCCAAAAATTGCACAATTTTGGGCAGCAGTCAACTGCTCTGCCCAAAAATTGTGCAATCCCTCTGGGTAGCCAGCCCAACTCCCTCCTAGAAATGCACATTTTTTTCCTCCCAGTTGAGTAGACTATTGCATGTGCAGTTGAGTTGACTGGTTCCCTCCGGGACCGAGCAAAACTGATTTGCATGCATGGGCTGCTTCTCCCAAGGCATCATGTAAAGGCATCCCCTGATTCAGGGATCTAATTTTAGCAGCTAGAGGTTCTATGCAAGAATCATTTCAGAAACCTCCCACCAAGTGTCGCTCTTCCTAGATTTGTGGTATGTGCGTAACATCTTCGATTTTATCGAAACTCATGAACCAGATGTTGGAGAGCTCATTCCTCACATCAGCCTTGTAGCTTTGACATCCCACATTGCATCTAGGAGTCGTCGGCACATTCAACTCAGCTATTTTGGGATAAGCCTGCCTTCCATGTCTTATGTTGCATTTTTGTTGCTTTTTGTGTTTCGCTTCATATGAATGTTTTCTGCTCGATTTCAGTGAGATCTTGCTGTCGTTTTGATACATACTATCTTGTACTAGCACCATTTTAGTTTTCGTTAACATCTCACTATTGTCACATGCATGACACTGTTTTTTATGGATGGTCGCCATTGTGGCGACTCGCTTCACACACACACATGCTCTCCCATTTTCTGAATCCTGCACTTGCTATTTGCATGAATGATCATTCACTCTCGTTTGCACTCATCTCACCATGCATTCAGACTTCTCATGTTTTCAATCACCCATCGGCTGGACTGGGCTGCCTTGGCCTGGACCGTGCCTTGCCCGGCTAGCACTGTGCATTTCCAGAAGCGAAGGCTCTACCTTCCCTCCAAAAATTGTGCAATTCTAGCCAGGCACTGACCTCTAGGCTTGCATTGTGCAATTCTTGGAGGCAGTGTCCCGCTGGCCCCATAAACTGCGCAATGCAGTTTGCTAGTTGCATGTCACTGCTGACTGAAATTACGCATTGCGCAGTTTCAGTCCTCAGTAGGCTAGGCTGGACTGTGCATTGCATAGTTCCAGCAATCATTCAGCCTCCTGACAACCCGGATTGTGCCTTGCGCAATTTTGGCAGTTAGTGTCTCGACCTCCCGACAGAAATTGCACAACCTTCATGATCAGTCTCACAGGTATGTTGCAAGTCAGTTCTCAAGTTCATTTTGGTTTTCGACTGACAGATTTCTTGCCATGAATGTTGCATTGTCTCTAGGTATCGCAGGTGTTCATCTACCTCTCAGCAGCACAAGTACAATGGCCTTCAGGAGAGCAGAGTCAAAGGACACCATTGAGAGCACAACGTGGGTTGCAGCCAAGCAAGTGTCTATGAGCTTGCCTACCTATGAAGACATCAAGTTGTTCATAGACAAGGACATCAAGATAAGATGGTAGCAACATCATAGCGATTAGCACCATTAGCAGCAACAGAAGGCAGCATACTGGATGCAATGAATGCAAGAGGAAGGTTGTTAACAACACATAGGCGGAACAAAGTCGCAAGCCCACGAAGATCCGTTTGTGATAAAAGAAACTTTTGGAGACTCAGGCTATGAGGTGACAACGTGACATGAAGATCGCGCGAAGATAGAGAATGGAATAGAGAAGGAGTTGTATGTGCTAAAGCAACAACTCAAGGAAAAATAGGAGCTGCATAAACGAGAGAATAAGTTGCAGGAGGAACAGGTGCATCAGTGGGCGAAACATGCACTCACGGATGAAACTGCACCCGTAAAAGTTATAGATCCATCCCAGCAGCTAGCACAAAGCAGACATGGTGAGGAGTGCTGTTGATCACATGCAAGGGAATTCAGTAGCATGCATGTCATTGCGCGCACACATGCGATCCCACCCATTCAGCATACTCACCATGGCAAAGACAAGAAGTAGGCTCGACTAAAGCTAAACATGTAGCTGACAGTTGATGCGCATGACCACCATCACACACTGGAAGATCAACATGGACACTATGCATCAATGTGTTGCTGGAAGATCAGCACAGACACTATGTCACCATGGAGTGCATGCACACCATCACGGATGACCAATCTTGGCATCATCTCACCACCTTTAGCATCACAAGCATGTCAAAGAGTTGGTCTCACCACAATGGACCGAGTGTCAGTGATGTCTTGCATGGCTTGCTCAAGCCATTTTTGTCTCACATGGGCACATGTGCATTGTAATGTCACGTCTTGTCAAGTGGATGTTCAAGAGTGGATAGTTGGATGTAACAGTCATAGATTAGATGTGTTAGTGTCAGTCTTTCCAGCCTTCCTCCAGTGATCAAATATGCTCTTACAAAGTGGTCTCTGAGTGTCAAGGTCAAATTTTGTCATTTCAAAGAGTTTTCAAGCAAAATTTGGTCACTAGGCATTAGGTCTAGGGTTTGCTTTCACTCCTTCTAAAATTGCACAAATGCCAATCTATGTCACTATTCAGCTGAGTCTATCATCATTCATAGGGTTGAAATTATCATGTCAGTGTCTAATGAGTCATTTTACACCTTGTTCATGCTTCAGTTGCGCCCAAGCAAGCTCATTTCCCTCTCCTAGGGTTTTGAAAGCTAATTTCTCTTGGATGGTCAAATCATTAGCAAAACTTGTTTCCTGATGTTCATACACCTTCCCCTATCCTTAAAGTACCTTATTAAATGCTTCCCATCCCTTAGATCCGCCAAATTCCTCATTTTCGCACAAACCCTAGTTTCTTGCTACAACTTGGCAATTTTCTAGGTTGGGCCTGTGTTTTGCCCTTTTGGACCCCTTCCTCTCACTCGATCTTTGAGATTCCAATTTCCCCTGCTTCCTAACATCCCTCCCTACTTCCAAAAATTTCCCCAAGAATTTAGAAGCCCCTCATCCCCTTCATTTCGCTTCATTTCGACAAAATTCCTTGTTTCACACATCGGGATAAGTTTCACTCAAAAGATGTTTCAGAGAAATCAAAGATGAATTTTGGAAAACTGAGAGAGGGTTTTGTCCACAACATGCCAAATAAGAAAAACCTCCTTCACTTTTTGCACAGGTGTCATTGTTTGAGAGAAATGTCAAGAATACCGTTGCCTCAGGAGAATCAAAGACACCTCTGAAGTTACCTTGGGAAAATCAAGTTTTCTCCTAGCTTGGTTGTTCAAATGATTTTCTTAATGGGTAAAATGATAACTAGACACAAATATATTTCCGATGAGCTATCATGAGCTCAATTTGGAGTTGAGAAAGGCATTCAAAAGTTGACTGCAACAGAACTCTTCCTTGAGGCAGCCTCATTTGGCACTTTTTGACCAGTCTTGGGAGATTTGATTTTTGACAAGGAAAATAAACTCCAAATTGAAAAATTGCAGTTGGGTTGGAAAGTAGACTCAAATACATTTCCAACGAGCTATCCTGCACCTAATTCTGACACTGGGAAGGCCTCCAAAAGCTTCCTGCCAAAGTGCGTGACCTGTTGGGTGCGCGCGACCTGTCAGGGGGGTCTTACCAGTTGAGAAAATACACTGGCGCGACCTGTTGGGCGCGCGCGACTTGTTGGGCGCGCGCGACCTGTTGGGAATTCATCCACAAAAAATTGCCTGTAAACTGCCAAACAATCCCAAACTTCTTCAAGGTTGCAGGTAGGCTTCTAATCATCAAGGTTTATTGCTTGCTAAAGCTTGCATGAGCATGCAAATGTGTTTTAATGCCATCAATTTGAAAGGAGAAGTTCATGTGTATTTTGTTAAAAAATGTCAAAGTGCAAGTAAAGCTAGGGTTTTGTTTTGCTGCTCTCAAGGTTATCCCTTTCACTTCCATTTTTTCCCCACATCCCAACCATCTCCCTTGTCATTTTGACCTAATCTCCTTACCAAAAATATCAAAGTCCCTAAACCCTGCCTCCTATGAAACCCCTACAAAATATGATTATGTGATGGTATATGTTTCATAATTGCTTCCCTAAATTCCCCTTTCATATGTATTTTCCCTAAATCCCTTCAAAAGTCTCCCTCCCTAAACATCTCCCTTGTGTTTTTGTCCCCTTGGAGCAGCATTTAAACAGTCAAAACAACAGGGTATCCCATGGGAGGATTTTATCTCTCGAGAGGCTATGTTTCTCCAGGTCAATGCTCATTTGGAGAGGTTGCTGGCCAAAGCACTAAAACGAAGGAAAATGCCCGATCCCCTCCACATCTTGGCTGAGGCTTCCTTGAAGGAGCATGATACTAAATGACTTAACTCCAGCACAAAATTCTAAAAATTTTGAGCATTTTTGGTCATTTGTGGTTTTTTTTTGGCAAAAAACAGGTTTTCTCCACCAACGGGTCGCGCGCCGCGCGCGACCTTTTCGTTGGGCAACTCCTTTTTGGGAAAACTCAGCATTTTTGGATTTTTCATGCAAAGATACACTTGCTCAGCCATTGCTAAGAAATTTCACCAAGTTTTGGGCCTCCAAAAAGTCAAAAAACAAGCAAAAAATGACTTTCTGCCACCTTTTTGACACACAGGAAGCAGTCTTGGGAGATTGCAATTTTTGAGGGGCAAATGACCACCAAATTCAGAAATTCTACTTTGGTTGGAAAGTAGACATCCAAACCTTTCCAACAATGCCACTTTTGTTGGCATTATGATTCAAGTGTTGTCCTTGATGGCAACTCACTCAGAGGTTGGTACAGGTGCTCAGAGACTGGTACAGGTGATGACAACTTAACTAATGGACAGATCTCAGTACAGCAGGACAAGAAAGAGATATACGCAGGTTCAGCAAGGAGAATCAGCGTGTACACGCAGGTTGGCTTCAGAAAAAGCGCGTGTATGTGGAAACGTACCTTTGGTCCATGGCGGTTAGTCCTTGGAAGTTGTGCCTATGGTTTCGGACCATTGTATCTCGACGGGCGTGTCGATCCCTAGTTTTGAAGTTGATGGTATTGTGTTTCTATGGTTTTGGCTCTTGGTATTGAACAAGGCCTAAGGCTATATAAGGAGAAGATCACTAGGCAAAGATGAAGTGTGTGTGGGTGTCTGACGCAGTGAGAGGATCTGGTATTGCTGGTTATCTGTTTGGGACGCTTGGCAAGGGTCGGATCTGACAGCAAAGGCAGAAGTAATCATTTCTAGATCTGCACGCGGGTTGCCTTTGGAGAAAGCGCGTATACACGCGGTTTTGGTACAGTGAAGTAGCGTATGCATGATAAGGGTTGATATTTCAGGTTGTTGCTGATTCTGGTGGTTGTTGCAGAGTTCTAGATTCTGGTTTGGGTTCTGTGTTCTTGATGACAGGGTTTCAGTGATTCGGTATTGGGTTGTTTAATGAATTTTGATGCAAGTATAAGTTGATGATTGTATTGCGGTAATGTTTGCTTTGTACTCTTGGATCCAGTCTGAAAATTGATGAAACGTGGTCCCTGAAGGTTGTAGGGTCAGCACCTACGTACTAGTAAATGGATCAGCTAGTACAAGAGCTGAGGGGGTTGTAGCTCCCTTCCAAAAGTAGTTGGAAAACGAGAGAGAGGGTTGTAGCCCTCTGCAGGTTGTAGCCTGCATACTGGTAAAGGACTGCACCAGTATAATGTAAAAGAAGTTTCTCATTAAAGAAGAAAGAGACGAATTGCAGCAGGTGGTTTTCACCCACATTGGGTTTCCACCTTATATCATGGTGTTCATGTGTGTGGCTCTTGTGTGATGTTCTGTTCTGTTATACTGCACCTGTTTACTGCTAAATTGCTTAATAATGTTCTGATGCATTTACTGAAGATAAGATTAACTGAATCATAAGATATCTGCATATACGCTAGTTGCTTTAGACACAGTCGCGTGTACACGCGGGTTCACTTAACTGAAGTCGCGTATATGTTTCTGAGTGTGAAATTGAAAAGGTTTTATTGATCTGATAATACTGATTCACCCCCCCCTCTCAGTATTATTTCCAACAACTTTTTCCTCATTTGGACACATGGAAGTACCTCAAAATCAGCTCCAAAGTAGCGCGACCCGTTCAGGAAGAGGGCGCGATCTGTTGGGCAGTTTTCACAGGAATTCATCTACAGCTCAGGAATTCGCCCAGCTTTGACCAGTTTTGACTTGTGATGGGATTTTTCACCCTCTTTGATGTAATTAATGTATTTTCATGTTGACATGACACTTATTTACCTACTCTAGAAGATTCATTCATGAAATAGCAAACATTTAATGAATGAATTAGTTTCCTAGCTTATAGAGGCAAGTTGTTTTGACTGCCTAGATTTTAGTGCTCAGTTTAGAATTGGTTGAAACAGCTCCTGGAAGGATGAACTCGACCCCTAGAGGCAAGGAAAGATGTTAGCTTGCCTATATTATGTATTTTCTTAGTCATTTTTAGAGGTTGGAGAGGTTGGACTCTTGAGGGAGAAAGCTCTATTGTATTACTCATTGTATCTCTGCAATTTTGGCAAAGGAAGAAAGACCAGGGTTTTGCAGTCCTTTTTGGGATTCCTGTGGTTACATATATTGATGGTGTGTTTCTCTTTGTACTTGTAAGTTTGTTATGTGAATCATCTCCTTACTTTTCCTTCTGCAAATTAGGCAAATGAAGTGTTAAAGTAGAATTCATGATTGCCATGCTCTGCTTTTAAGTTTGCTTAATATTTATGTTTTCATCTGTCTAAAGAGAACTCTTGAAGGTTTCTTGCTCTCTTTAGCTCCTCACCGTTCATTTCTATTCATTCACTTAATTCAAAGGCATCAATACAGTCTCCTACCTTGCCCCAAAGAACCCCCTGCAAAAACTGTGTCCAATCCCCGCACCCAAAATTGCCTTTCCCCGATTTTCCACCAAAATCTTAAAACTTCTCAATTCAAACATTTTTATCAGTTTACTAGCCTAAAATCAGTGTTTCCTTATTGGTTATCTCGTCCGTTGAAGATCTTTACCGAGATAGACTGGAGAGAGCCCTCTCCTGCCCCGTAGGGCTAGCTACGAGGCTAAGTGGTTTGATGTTGCCTTGGAGTTTACCTTTTTCAGCCTGAGGTGAAATTTCAAGCGCTAACATATTGGCAACCATACTGGGGAGAACAAACTTGTTTGTGGATTGATGTGTTGGTTTCATAAGTCTTAGACGGAGCCTGAAGTTATGCCAGGTAGCCTTCGAAACGCTTTTGCTTTGCATAAGCGGAAGTAGATAAATGCTGCTTCAGTCAATCTCCGTGAGCTTGTGAATACGGCCACTTCGATTGCATTTTACCCCAGTTCATTTGTAAACTCTGAACTTTTGGATGATAAGTTGAGAGTTTTCACAGGCTGAAATCATTCATTTGGCGACTCCTTTCACTGCAAGAATCCAACAATCTGTGCTTCATGGTGACTTCACTGCAGAGAGATCAGTAGCTTTGAGCTTTTCAAGATGGATCGGATTGCAAGAAGATACGCTCCCCTGAGCCGAGATCACATCCCTGGTTTTCCAAATAAAATTCCGAAGGTAGATTGGTCAAGGAATTTGCCTATATTTAAAGATGATGGTAAGAAGGATGCTGCTTTACATCTAGTTAGATTTCATATGCATATTCGCAAGTTGAAGGTGGATTTTCCTGAAGATTGCTTGATGAAGATATTCTTGGCCACTCTGGAAGGTAAAGCCCAATCATGGTATGAAAGCTTGCCGCCTGCTTGTATTTATTGTTTAAAGGATTTTCATGCCTTGTTCATTGAAAGATATCAAGCATCTTATCCATCATTAAATTTAGTTCATGACTGTTGCAAACATGCTTCAACTTTTATTGAAAGCCCATAGAAATATTATGAAGATGATAATTTTATGGACGTTGAGATTATGGAGGCTCTGTATGAGAATCTATTTCAGCAACATGAAGAGAACCTAGTGGATACCCATCAAGATGATCAGGAAATTTTGCAGCAGAATCAAGATCAGCAGCTTGAAGATGGCCATATGGCTGAAAATGATGAAAGAGAGGGTTCTATTTTAGATCTGCCCACAGAAGAAGACAGCGTGCAGGGTGGTCAAGATTCAATTTCATAATGTGATGCAGTCAAGTCAGCTATTTCAGATCAACATTCAGATCATGATGACCAAGAATACCTTGTGCTGAATCCTGAAAAGGAGAATTTTGTTGTTGAGATCATAGACAGCGGTATGGATTCAAATGTTCTCAGTCGTGCTGCCAGTCTGTCATTAGAACCGAGTCTTCATGAGGAGGCCATTCAGTCAGCTCATGAACAACAAGGTGAGATCTTTTCTCAAGCAAGTGAAAAGGTTTCTTTGAGTGAATTTGTGGCAAACGATCTAAATGATAATACTGTGCTTGATAATATTGAAGAATGTAATAAGGAACTTGATAATTTGATTGTGATATCATATGAAGATGACCTACAGCACATTCACACCATAGAAGAACAAAACATTCAGGATTTCCATTCAGATTCCTCTTCATATGTTTCATGTGCTGAAATGCTTTTCCAAGAAGAGATCTGCTCATCCATTTGTTCAGTGTTTTTTGAAGCCCATGAGCATACTTTCACCGAAGCAAAGGCAAATCAGAAATTGAAACAAAGGACACCTTGATCTTTCAGCAGGAGGTGGCAATGGCGAATCTTCATGTTTTTTACGATCCTCTAGCAAGTTTGTTGCAACCAGCAGTGAAAGTGTTTTTTACAGTGTTTTGTTGTAGCCATGGTCAACTATGTTTTTGGATGCCCAGTGATAGGTTTGTACTGTTGACCAGAAGATCTGATCAGGAGAATCAATCAAGAAGGCATCTGCTTGATTGGTTGCATTGGCATTTTGATATAGTTTGATGGTATATTGTCTTGTAAGAAACAAGGTGGTTGTCATCATGATTTCAAATCTTGATGGACTGCTGCCCTTCAATAAGCTTTGTAAGTTCTTGTTTTCGTTAAGTCAGTCATGAGTCATTTATGAGTCAGTTTTCAGTCATGTTGGTTTCATAATTGTGTCGGCTTGAGTCAGGTTTCAGTCAATAAATGAGTCAAAGTCTTGTGTCGTTTGCCAAAATAATGACTCCATTGCCAAATGGTTGGAAAACACTGGTCTGCTCTCCCAGAGGTCAAAGGTTCTTGGCACCTCCAAGGAGCTACCATCCCCATTGGAGCCAATGTTAGTGTCAGTCTTTCCAGCCTTCCTCCAGTGATCAAATATGCTCTTACAAAGTGGTCTCTGAGTGTCAAGGTCAAATTTTGTCATTTCAAAGAGTTTTCAAGCAAAATTTGGTCACTAGGCATTAGGTCTAGGGTTTGCTTTCACTCCTTCTAAAATTGCCCAGATGCCAATCTATGTCACTATTCAGCTGAGTCTATCATCATTCATAGGGTTGTCATTATCATGTCAGTGTCTAATGAGTCATTTTACACCTTGTTCATGCTTCAGTTGCACCCAGGCAATGTCATTTCCCTCTCCTAGGGTTTTGAAAGCTAATTTCTCTTGGATGGTCAAATCATTAGCAAAAATTGTTTCCTGATGTTCATACACCTTCCCCTATCCTTCAAGTACCTTATTAAATGCTTCCCATCCCTTAGATCCGCCAAATTCCTCATTTTCGCACAAACCCTAGTTTCTTGCTACAACTTGGCAATTTTCTAGGTTGGGCCTGTGTTTTGCCATTTTTGACCCCTTCCTCTCACTCGATCTCTGAGATTCCACTTTCCCCTGCTTCCTAACATCCCTCCCTACTTCCAAAAATTTCCCCAAGAATTTAGAAGCCCCTTATCCCCTTCATTTCGCTTCATTTCGACAAAATTCCTTGTTTCACACATCGGGATAAGTTTCACTCAAAAGATGTTTCAGAGAAATCAAAGATGAATTTTGGAAAACTGAGAGAGGTTTTGTCCACAACATGCCAAGGAAGAAAAACCTCCTTCACTTTTTGCACAGGTGTCATGGTTTGAGATAAATGTCAAGAATATCGTTGCCTCAGGAGAATCAAAGACACCTCTGAAGTGACCTTGGGAAAATCAAGTTTTCTCCTATCTTGGTTAGCCAAATGATTTTCTTAATGGATAAAATGATAACTAGACACAAATATCTTTCCCATGAGCTATCATGAGCTCAATTTGGGGTTGAGGAAGGCATTCAAAAGTTGACTGTAACAGCACTCTTCCTTGAGGCAGCCTCATTTGGCACTTTTTGACCAGTCTTGGGAGATTTGATTTTTGACAGGGCAAATGAACTCCAAATTGAAAAATTCAAGTTGGGTTGGAAAGTAGACTCAAGGACCTTTCCAAAGCGCTATCCTGCACATGATTCTGACACTTGGAAGACCTCCAAAAGCCTCCTGAAAAAGTGCGCGACCTGTTGGGTGCGCGCGACCTGTCAGGGGGGTCTTACTAGTTGAGAAAATACACTGGCGCGACCTGTTGGGTGCGCGCGACCTGTTGGGAATTCATCCACAAAAAATTGCCTGTAAACTGCCAAACAACCCCAAACTTCTTCAAGGTTGCAGGTAGGCCTCTAATCATCAAGGTTTATTGCTTGCTAAAGCTTGCATGAGCATGAAAATGTGTTTTAATGCCATCAATTTGAAAGGAGAAGTTCATGTGTATTTTGTTTAAAAATGTCAAAGTGCAAGTAAAGCTAGGGTTTTGTTTTGCTTCTCTTAAGGTTATCCCTTTCACTTCCATTTTTTCCCCATATCCCAACCATCTCCCTTGTCATTTTCACCTAATCTCCTTACCAAAAATATCAAAGTCCCTAAACCCTGCCTCCTATGAAACCCCTACAAAATATGATTATGTGATGGTATATGTTTCATAATTGCTTCCCTAAATTCCCCTTTCATATGTATTTTCCCTAAATCCCTTCAAAAGTCTCCCTCCCTAAACATCTCCCTTGTGTTTTTGTCCCCTTGGAGCAGCATTTAAACAATCAAAACAGCAGGGTATCCCATGGGAGGATTTTATCTCTCGAGAGGCTATGTTTCTCCAGGTCAATGCTCATTTGGAGAGGTTGCTGGCCAAAGCACTAAAACGAAGGAAAAGGACCGATCCCCTCCACATCTTGGCTGAGGCTTCCTTGAAGGAGCATGATACTAAATGACTTAACTCCAGCACAAAATTCTAAAAATTTTGAGCATTTTTGGTCATTTGTGGTTTTTTTCGGCAAAAAAGCAGGTTTTTTTTTCGTTGGGCAACTCCTTTTTGGGAAAACTCAGCATTTTTGGATTTTTCATGCAAAGATACACTTGCTCAGCCATTGCCAAGAAATTTCACCAAGTTTTGGGCCTCTAGAAAGTCAAAAAACAAGCAAAAAATGACTTTCTGCCACCTTTTTGACACACAGGAAGCAGTCTTGGGAGATTGCAATTTTGGAGGGGCAAATGACCACCAAATTAAGAAATTCCACTTGGGTTGGAAAGTAGACATCCAGACCTTTCCAACAAGCCCATGTTTGTCTCATTTTGACACCTGTAAGTACCTCAAAATCAGCTCCAAAGTAGCGCGACCTGTTCAGGAAGAGGGCGCGACCTGTTGGGCAGTTTTCACAGGAATTCATCTACAGCTTAGGAATTCGCCCAGCTTTGAGCAGTTTTGACTTGTGATGGGATTTTTCACCCTCTTTGATGTAATTAATGTATTTTTATGTTGACATGACACTTATTTACCTACTCTAGAAGATTCATTCATGAAATAACAAACATTTAATGAATGAATTGGTTTCCTAGCTTATAGAGGCAAGTTGTTTTGACTGCCTAGATTTTAGTGCTCAGTTTAGAATTGGTTGAAACAGCTCCTAGAAGGATGAGCTCGACCCCTAGAGGCAAGGAAAGATGTTAGCTTGCCTATATTATGTATTTTCTTAGTAATTTTCAGAGGTTGGAGAGGTTGGACTCTTGAGGGAGAAAGCTCTATTGTATTACTCATTGTATCTCTGCAATTTTGGCAAAGGAAGATAGACCAGGGTTTTGCAGTCCTTTTTGGGATTCCTGTGGTTACATGTATTGATGGTATGTTTCTCTTTGTACTTGTAAGTTTGTTATGTGAATCATCTCCTTACTTTTCCTTCTGCAAATTAGGCAAATGAAGTGTTAAAGTAGAATTCATGATTGCCATGCTCTGCTTTTAAGTTTGCTTAATATTTATGTTTTCATCTGTCTAAAGAGAACTCTTGAAGGTTTCTTGCTCTCTTTAGCTCCTCACCGTTCATTTCTATTCATTCACTTAATTCAAAGGCATCAATACAGTCTCCTACCTTGCCCCAAAGAACCCCCTGCAAAAACTATGTCCAATCCCCGCACCCAAAATTGCCTTTCCCCGATTTTCCACCAAAATCTTAAAACTTCTCAATTCAAACCTTTTTATCAGTTTACTAGCCTAAAATCAGTGTTTCCTTATGGGTTATCTCGTTCGTTGAAGATCTTTACCGAGATAGACCGGAGAGAGCCCTCTCCTGCCCCGTAGGGCAAGCTACGAGGCTAAGTGGTTTGATGTTGCCTTGGAGTTTACCTTTTTCAGCCTGAGGTGAAATTTCAAGCGCTAACATATTGGCAACCATACTGGGGAGAAAAAACTTGTTTGTGGATTGATGTGTTGGTTTCATAAGTCTTAGACGGAGCCTGAAGTTATGCCAGGTAGCCTTCGAAACGCTTTTGCTTTGCATAAGCGGAAGTAGATAAACGCTGCTTCAGTCAATCTCCGTGAGCTTGTGAATACGGCCACTTCGATTGCATTTTACCCCAGTTCATTTGTAAACTCTGAACTTTTGGATGATAAGTTGAGAGTTTTCACAGGCTGAAATCATTCATTTGGCGACTCCTTTCACTGCAAGAATCCAGCAATCTGTGCTTCATGGTGACTTCACTGCAGAGAGATCAGTAGCTTTGAGCTTTTCAAGATGGATCAGATTGCAAGAAGATACGCTCCCCTGAGCCGAGATCACATCCCTGGGTTTCCAAATAAAATTCCGAAGGTAGATTGGTCAAGGAATTTGCCTATATTTAAAGATGATGGTAGGAAGGATGCTACTTTACATCTAGTTAGATTTCATATGCATATTCGCAAGTTGAAGGTGGATTTTCCTGAAGATTGCTTGATGAAGATATTCTTGGCCACTCTGGAAGGTAAAGCCCAATCATGGTATGAAAGCTTGCCGTCTGCTTGTATTTATTGTTTAAAGGATTTTCATGCCTTGTTCATTGAAAGATATCAAGCATATTATCCATTATTAAATTTAGTTCATGACTGTTGCAAACATGCTTCAACTTTTATTGAAAGCCTTGAGAAATATTATGAAGATGATAATTTTATGGACGTTGAGATTATGGAGGTTCTGTATGAGAATCCATTTCAGCAACATGAAGAGAACCTAGTGGATACCCATCAAGATGATCATGAAATTTTGCAGCAGAATCAAGATCAGCAGCTTGAAGATGGCCATATGGCTGAAAATGATGAAAGAGAGGGTTCTATTTCAGATCTGCCCACAGAAGAAGACAGCGTGCAGGGTGGTCAAGATTCAATTTCAGAATGTGATGCAGTCAAGTCAGCTATTTCAGATCAACATTCAGATCATGATGACCAAGAATACCTTGTGCTGAATCCTGAAAAGGAGAATTTTGTTGTTGAGATCATAGACAACGGTATGGATTCAAATGTTCTCAGTCGTGCTGCCAGTCTGTCATTAGAACCGAGTCTTCATGAGGAGGTCATTCAGTCAGCTCATGAACAGCAAGGTGAGATCTTTGCTCAAGCAAGTGAAAAAGTTTCTTTGAGTGAATTTGTGGCAAACGATCTAAATGATAATACTGTGCTTGATAATATTGAAGAATGTAATAAGGAACTTGATAATTTGGTTGTGATATCATATGAAGATGACCTACAGCACATTGACACCATAGAAGAACAAAACATTCAGGATTTCCATTCAGATTCCTCTTCATATGTTTCATGTGCTGAAATGCTTTTCCAAGAAGAGATCTGCTCATCCATTTGTTCAGAGTTTTTTGAAGCCCATGAGCATACTTTCACCAAAGCACATGAGGAAGGCAAATCAGAAATTGAAACAAAGGACACCTTGATCTTTCAACAGGAGGTGGCAATGGTGAATCTTCATGTTTTTTACGATCCTCTCGCAAGTTTGTTGCAACCAGTAGTGAAAGTGTTTTTTACAGTGTTTTGTTGCAGCCATGGTCAACTATGTTTTTGGATGCCCAGTGATAGGTTTGTACTGTTGACCAGAAGATCTGATCAGGAGAATCAATCAAGAAGGCATCTGCTTGATTGGTTGCATTGGCATTTTGATATAGTTTGATGGTATATTGTCTTGTAAGAAACAAGGTGGTTGTCATCATGATTTCAAATCTTGATGGACTGCTGCCCTTCAATAAGCTTTGTAAGTTCTTGTTTTCGTTAAGTCAGTCATGAGTCATTTATGAGTCAGTTTTCAGTCATGTTGGTTTCATAATTGTGTCGGCTTGAGTCAGGTTTCGGTCAATAAATGAGTCAAAGTCTTTTTTCGTTTGCCGAAATAATGACTCCATTGCCCAATGGTTGGAAAACACTGGTCTGCTCTCCCAGAGGTCAAAGGTTCTTGACACCTCCAAGGAGCTACCATCCCCATTGGAGCCAATGTTAGTGTCAGTCTTTCCAGCCTTCCTCCAGTGATCAAATATGCTCTTACAAAGTGGTCTCTGAGTGTCAAGGTCAAATTTTGTCATTTCAAAGAGTTTTCAAGCAAAATTTGGTCACTAGACATTAGGTCTAGGGTTTGCTTTCACTCCTTCTAAAATTGCCCAAATGCCAATCTATGTCACTATTCAGCTGAGTCTATCATCATTCATAGGGTTTTCATTATCATGTCAGTGTCTAATGAGTCATTTTACACCTTGTTCATGCTTCAGTTGCGCCCAGGCAAGGTCATTTCCCTCTCCTAGGGTTTTGAAAGCTAATTTCTCTTGGATGGTCAAATCATTAGCAAAAATTGTTTCCTGATGTTCATACACCTTCCCCTATCCTTCAAGTACCTTATTAAATGCTTCCCATCCCTTAGATCCGCCAAATTCCTCATTTTCGCACAAACCCTAGTTTCTTGCTACAACCTGGCAATTTTCTAGGTTGGGCCTGTGTTTTGCCCTTTTGGACCCCTTCCTCTCACTCGATCTCTGAGATTCCACCTTCCCTAGCTTCCTAACATCCCTCCCTACTTCCAAAAATTTCCCCAAGAATTTAGAAGCCCCTTATCCCCTTCATTTCGCTTCATTTCGACAAAATTCCTTGTTTCACACATCGGGATAAGTTTCACTCAAAAGATGTTTCAGAGCAATCAAAGATGAATTTTGGAAACCTGAGAGAGGTTTTTGTCCACAACATGCCAAAGAAGAAAAACCTCCTTCACTTTTTGCACAGGTGTCATGGTTTGAGATAAATGTCAAGAATACCATTGCCTCAGGAGAATCAAAGACACCTCTGAAGTGACCTTGGGAAAATCAAGTTTTCTCCTAGCTTGGTTGGCAAAATGATTTTCTTAATGGGTAAAATGATAACTAGACACAAAGATATTTCCAATGAGCTATCATGAGCTCAATTTGGGGTTGAGGAAGGCATTCAAAAGTTGACTGTAACAGCACTCTTCCTTGAGGCAGCCTCATTTGACACTTTTTGACCAGTCTTGGGAGATTTGATTTTTGACAGGGAAAATGAACTCCAAATTGAAAAATTCCAGTTGGGTTGGAAAGTAGACTCAAATACCCTTACAACGAGCTATCCTGTACCTGATTCTGACACTGGGAAGACCTTCAAAAGTCTCCTGAAAAAGCGCGTGACCTGTTGGGTGCGCGTGACCTGTCAGGGGGGTCTTACCAGTTGAGAAAATACACTGGCGCGACCTGTTGGGTGCGCGCGACCTGTTGGAAATTCATCCAAAAAAAATTCCCTGTAAACTGCCAAACAACCCAAACTTCTTCAAGGTTGCAGGTAGGCCTCTAATCATCAAGGTTTATTGCTTGCTAAAGCTTGCATGAGCATGAAAATGTGTTTTAATGCCATCAATTTGAAAGGAGAAGTTCATGTGTATTTTGTTTAAAAATGTCAAAGTGCAAGTAAAGCTAGGGTTTTGTTTTGCTGCTCTCAAGGTTATCCCTTTCACTTCCATTTTTTCCCCACATCCCAACCATCTCCCTTGCCATTTTCACCTAATCTCCTTACCAAAAATATCAAAGTCCCTAAACCCTGCCTCGTATGAAACCCCTACAAAATATGATTATGTGATGGTATATGTTTCATAATTGCTTCCCTAAATTCCCCTTTCATATGTATTTTCCCTAAATCCCTTCAAAAGTCTCCCTCCCTAAACATCTCCCTTGTGTTTTTGTCCCCTTGGAGCAACATTTAAACAGTCAAAACAGCAGGGTATCCCATGGGTGGATTTTATCTCTCGAGAGGCTATGTTTCTCCAGGTCAATGCTCATTTGGAGAGGTTGCTGGCCAAAGCACTAAAACGAAGGAAAATGCCCGATCCCCTCCAAATCTTGGCTGAGGCTTCCTTGAATAGTATGATACTAAATGACTTAACTCCAGCACAAAATTCTAAAAATTTTGAGCATTTTTGGTCATTTGTGGTCTTTTTTTGGCAAAAAACAGGTTTTTTTTTCGTTGGGAAACTCCTTTTTGGGAAAACTCAGCATTTTTGGATTTTTCATGCAAAGATACACTTGCTCAGCCATTTCCAAGAAATTTCACCAAGTTTTGGGCCTCCAGAAAGTCAAAAAACAAGCAAAAAATGACTTTCTGCCACCTTTTTGACACACAGGAAGCAGTCTTGGAAGATTGCAATTTTGGAGGGGCAAATGACCACCAAATTCAGAAATTCTACTTGGGTTGGAAAGTAAACATCCAGAACTTTCCAACAAGCCCACTTTTGCCTCATTTTGACACCTGGAAGTACCTCAAAATCAGCTCCAAAGTAGCGCGACCCGTTTAGGAAGAGGGCGCGACCTATTGGGCAGTTTTCACAGGAATTCATCTACAGCTCAGGAATTCGCCCAGCTTTGACCAGTTTTGACTTGTGATGGGATTTTTCACCCTCTTTGGTGTAATTAATGTATTTTCATGTTGACATGACACTTATTTACCTACTCTAGAAGATTCATTCATGAAATAACAAACATTTAATGAATGAATTGGTTTCCTAGCTTATAGAGGCAAGTTGTTTTGACTGCCTAGATTTTAGTGCTCAGTTTAGAATTGGTTGAAACAGCTCCTAGAAGGATGAGCTCGACCCCTAGAGGCAAGGAAAGATGTTAGCTTGCCTATATTATGTATTTTCTTAGTCATTTTTAGAGGTTGGAGAGGTTGGACTCTTGAGGGAGAAAGCTCTATTGTATTACTCATTGTATCTCTGCAATTTTGGCAAAGGAAGAAAGACCAGGGTTTTGCAGTCCTTTTTGGGATTCCTGTGGTTACATGTATTGATGGTGTGTTTCTCTTTGTACTTGTAATTTTGTTATGTGAATCATCTCCTTACTTTTCCTTTTGCAAATTAGGCAAATGAAGTGTTAAAGTAGAATTCATGATTGCCATGCTCTGCTTTTAAGTTTGCTTAATATTTATGTTTTCATCTGTCTAAAGAGAACTCTTGAAGGTTTCTTGCTCTCTTTAGCTCCTCACCGTTCATTTCTATTCATTCACTTAATTCAAAGGCATCAATACAGTCTCCTACCTTGCCCCAAAGAACCCCCTGCAAAAACTGTGTCCAATCCCCGCACCCAAAATTGCCTTTCCCCGATTTTCCACCAAAATCTTAAAACTTCTCAATTCAAACATTTTTATCAGTTTACTAGCCTAAAATCAGTGTTTCCTTATTGGTTATCTCGTCCGTTGAAGATCTTTACCGAGATAGACTGGAGAGAGCCCTCTCCTGCCCCGTAGGGCTAGCTACGAGGCTAAGTGGTTTGATCATGGAAAATTTTAGGGGCTAATGTTCGCCCAGTGGGCTAATTTTCCATGATTTTTCCACAAAAAAGATTCGCCAATTTCCAATTTTATAAAAGACGATTCGCCCAAATTTTAGAATATAAAATTATTTTACCTTAAAAATCGCCAACATTATATAGAGACTATATATAAAATCATTATAAATTTGAATAATTTTACAAATATATCAATAAACATTTTATAGTTTGCATATTAGGGATTAGTGAGATTCGCCAATGTTTTTAAACTTCAAGAAAATTCTCCATCCTTAAAATTTTCCTTGGTTTGATGTTGCCTTGGAGTTTACCTTTTTCAGCCTGAGGTGAAATTTCAAGCGCTAACATATTGGCGACCATACTGGGAAGAACAAACTTGTTTGTGGATTGATGTGTTGGTTTCATAAGTCTTAGACGGAGCCTGAAGTTATGCCAGGTAGCCTTCGAAACGCTTTTGCTTTGCATAAGCGGAAGTAGATAAACGCTGCTTCAGTCAATCTCCGTGAGCTTGTGAATACGGCCACTTCGATTGCATTTTACCCCAGTTCATTTGTAAACTCTGAACTTTTGGATGATAAGTTGAGAGTTTTCACAGGCTGAAATCATTCATTTGGCGACTCCTTTCACTGCAAGAATCCAGCAATCTGTGCTTCATGGTGACTTCACTGCAGAGAGATCAGTAGCTTTGAGCTTTTCAAGATGGATCGGATTGCAAGAAGATACGCTCCCCTGAGCCGAGATCACATCCCTAGTTTTCCAAATAAAATTCCGAAGGTAGATTGGTCAAGGAATTTGCCTATATTTAAAGATGATGGTAAGAAGGATGCTGCTTTACATCTAGTTAGATTTCATATGCATATTCGCAAGTTGAAGGTGGATTTTACTGAAGATTGCTTGATGAAGATATTTTTGGCCACTCTGGAAGGTAAAGCCCAATCATGGTATGAAAGCTTGCCGCCTGCTTGTATTTATTGTTTAAAGGATTTTCATGCCTTGTTCATTGAAAGATATCAAGCATCTTATCCATCATTAAATTTAGTTCATGACTGTTGCAAACATGCTTCAACTTTTATTGAAAGCCTTGAGAAATATTATGAAGATGATAATTTTATGGACGTTGAGATTATGGAGGCTCTGTATGAGAATCCATTTCAGCAACATGAAGAGAACCTAGTGGATACCCATCAAGATGATCAGGAAATTTTGCAACAGAATCAAGATCAGCAGCTTGAAGATGGCCATATGGCTGAAAATGATGAAAGAGAGGGTTCTATTTCAGATCTGCCCACAGAAGAAGACAATGTGCAGGGTGGTCAAGATTCAATTTCAGAATGTGATGCAGTCAAGTTAGCTATTTCAGATCAACATTCAGATCATGATGACCAAGAATACCTTGTGCTGAATCCTGAAAATGAGAATTTTGTTGTTGAGATCATAGACAGCGGTATGGATTCAAATGTTTTCAGTCGTGCTGCCAGTCTTCATGAGGAGGTCGTTCAGTCAGCTCATGAACAGCAAGGTGAGATCTTTGCTCAAGCAAGTGAAAAAGTTTCTTTGAGTGAATTTGTGGCAAACGATCTAAATGATAATACTATGCTTGATAATATTGAAGAATGTAATAAGGAACTTGATAATTTGGTTGTGATATCATATGAAGATGACCTACAACACATTCACACCATAGAAGAACAAAACATTCAGGATTTCCATTCAGATTCCTCTTCATATGTTTCACGTGCTGAAATGTTTTTCCAAGAAGAGATCTGCTCATCCATTTGTTCAGAGTTTTTTGAAGCCCATGAGCATACTTTCACCGAAGCAAATGAGGAAGGCAAATCAGAAATTGAAACAAAGGACACCTTGATCTTTCAGCAGGAGGTGGCAATGGCGAATCTTCATGTTTTTTACGATCCTCTAACAAGTTTGTTGCAACCAACAGTGAAAGTGTTTTTTACAGTGTTTTGTTGCAGCCATGGTCAACTATGTTTTTGGATGCCCAGTGATAGCTTTGTACTGTTGACCAGAAGATCTGATAAGGAGAATCAATCAAGAAGGCATCTGCTTGATTGGTTGCATTGGCATTTTGATATAGTTTGATGGTATATTGTCTTGTAAGAAACAAGGTGGTTGTCATCATGATTTCAAATCTTGATGGACTGCTGCCCTTCAATAAGCTTTGTAAGTTCTTGTTTTCGTTAAGTCAGTCATGAGTCATTTATGAGTCAGTTTTCAGTCATGTTGGTTTCATAATTGTGTCGGCTTGAGTCAGGTTTCAGTCAATAAATGAGTCAAAGTCTTGTGTCGTTTGCCGAAATAATGACTCCATTGCCCAATGGTTGGAAAACACTGGTCTGCTCTCCCAGAGGTCAAAGGTTCTTGGCACCTCCAAGGAGCTACCATCCCCATTGGAGCCAATGTTAGTGTAAGTCTTTCCAGCCTTCCTCTAGTGATCAAATATGCTCTTACAAAGTCGTCTCTGAGTGTCAAGGTCAAATTTTGTCATTTCAAAGAGTTTTCAAGCAAACTTTGGTCACTAGGCATTAGGTCTAGGGTTTGCTTTCACTCCTTCTAAAATGTCCCAAATGCCAATCTATGTCACTATTCAGCTGAGTCTATCATCATTCATAGGGTTTTCATTATCATGTCAGTGTCTAATGAGTCATTTTACACCTTGTTCATGCTTCAGTTGCGCCCAGGCAAGGTCATTCCCCTCTCCTAGGGTTTTGAAAGCTAATTTCTCTTGGATGGTCAAATCATTAGCAAAACTTGTTTCCTGATGTTCATACAGCTTCCCCTATCCTTAAAGTACCTTATTAAATTCTTCCCATCCCTTAGATCCGCCAAATTCCTCATTTTCGCACAAACCCTAGTTTCTTGCTACAACTTGGCAATTTTCTAGGTTGGGCCTGTGTTTTGCCCATTTGGACCCCTTCCTCTCACTCGATCTCTGAGATTCGACTTTCCCCTGCTTCCTAACATCCCTCCCTGCTTCTAAAAATTTCCCCAAGAATTTAGAAGCCCCTTATCCCCTTCATTTCGCTTCATTTCGACAAAATTCCTTGTTTCACACATCGGGATAAGTTTCACTCAAAAGATGTTTCAGAGAAATCAAAGATGAATTTTAGAAAATGGCGAGAGGTTTTTGTCCAGAACATGCCAAAGAAAAAAAACCTCCTTCACTTTTTGCCCAGGTGTCATGGTTTGAGAGAAATGTCAAGAATACCATTGCCTCAGGAGAATCAAAGACACCTCTGAAGTGACCTTGGTAAAATCAAGTTTTCTCTTAGCTTGGTTGGCCAAATGATTTTCTTAATGGGTAAAATGATAACTAGACACAAATATCTTTCCAATGAGGTATCATGAGCTCAATTTGGGTTTGAGGAAGGCATTCAAAAGTTGACTGCAACAACACTCTTTCTTGAGGCAGCCTCATTTGGCACTTTTTGACCAGTCTTGGGAGATTTGATTTTTGACATGGCCAATGAACTCCAAATTGAAAAATTCTAGTTGGGTTAGAAAGTAGACTCAAAGACCTTTCCAACGAGCTATTCTGCACCCGATTCTGACACTGGTAAGGCCTCCAAAAGCCTCCTGAAAAAGTGCACGACCTGTTGGGTGCGCGCGACCTGTCAGGGGGGTCTTACCAGTTGAGAAAATACACTGACGCGACCTGTTGGGCGCGCACGACCTGTTGGGAATTCATCCACAAAAAATTGCCTGTAAACTGCCAAACAACCCCAAACTTCTTCAAGGTTGCAGGTAGGCCTCTAATCATCAAGGTTTATTGCTTGCTAAATCTTGCATGAGCATGAAAATGTGTTTTAATGCCATCAATTTGAAAGGAGAAGTTCATGTGTATTTTGTTTAAAAATGTCAAAGTGCAAGTAAAGCTAGGGTTTTGTTTTACTGCTCTCAAGGTTATCCCTTTCACTTCCATTTTTTCCCCACATCCCAACCATCTCCCTTGTCATTTTGACCTAATCTCCTTACCAAAAATATCAAAGTCCCTAAACCCTGCCTCCTATGAAACCCCTACAAAATATGATTATGTGATGGTATATGTTTCATAATTGCTTCCCTAAATTCCCCTTTCATATGTATTTTCCCTAAATCCCTACAAAAGTCTCCCTCCCTAAACATCTCCCTTGTGTTTTTGTCCCCTTGGAGCAGCATTTAAACAGTCAAAACAGCAGGGTATCCCATGGGAGGATTTTATCTCTCGAGAGGCTATGTTTCTCCAGGTCAATGCTCATTTGGAGAGGTTGCTGGCCAAAGCACTAAAACGAAGGAAAAGGCCTGATCCCCTCCACATCTTGACTGAGGCTTCCTTGAAGGAGCATGATACTAAATGAATTAACTCCAGCACAAAATTCTAAAAATTTTGAGCATTTTTGGTCATTTGTGGTTTTTTTTTGGCAAAAAACAGGTTTTCTCCACCAACGGGTCGCGCGCCGCGCGCGACCTTTTCGTTGGGAAACTCCTTTTTGGGAAAACTCAACATTTTTGGATTTTTCATGCAAAGATACACTTGCTCAGCCATTGCCAAGAAGTTTCACCAAGTTTTGGGCCTCCAGAAAGTCAAAAAACAAGCAAAAAATGACTTTCTGCCACCTTTTTAACACACAGGAAGCAGTCTTGGGAGATTGCAATTTTTGAGGGGCAAATGACCACCAAATTCAGAAATTCCACTTGGGTTGGAAAGTAGACATCCAGAACTTTCCAACAAGCCCACTTTTGTATCATTTGGACACCTGGAAGTACCTCAAAATCAGCTCCAAAGTAGCGCGACCCGTTCAGGAAGAGGGCGCGACCTGTTGGGCAGTGTTCACAGGAATTCATCTACAGCTCAGGAATTCGCCCAACTTTGACCAGTTTTGACTTGTGATGGGATTTTTCACCCTCTTTGATGTAATTAATGTATTTTCATGTTGACATGACACTTATTTACCTACTCTAGAAGATTCATTCATGAAATAGCAAACATTTAATGAATGAATTGGTTTCCTAGCTTATAGAGGCATGTTGTTTTGACTGCCTAGATTTTAGTGCTCAGTTTAGAATTGGTTGAAACATCTCCTAGAAGGATGAGCTCGACCCCTAGAGGCAAGGAAAGATGTTAGCTTGCCTATATTATGTATTTTCTTAGTCATTTTCAGAGGTTGGAGAGGTTGGACTCTTGAGGGAGAAAGCTCTATTGTATTACTCTTTGTATCTCTGTAATTTTGGCAAAGGAAGAAAGACCAGGGTTTTGCAGTCCTTTTTGGGATTCCTGTGGTTACATGTATTGATGGTGTGTTTCTCTTTGTACTTGTAAGTTTGTTATGTGAATCATCTCCTTACTTTTCCTTCTGCAAATTAGGCAAATGAAGTGTTAAAGTAGAATTCATGATTGCCATGCTCTGCTTTTAAGTTTGCTTAATATTTATGTTTTCATCTGTCTAAAGAGAACTCTTGAAGGTTTCTTGCTCTCTTTAGCTCCTCACCGTTCATTTCTATTCATTCACTTAATTCAAAGGCATCAATACAGTCTCCTACCTTGCCCCAAAGAACCCCCTGCAAAAACTGTGTCCAATCCCCGCACCCAAAATTGCCTTTCCCCGATTTTCCACCAAAATCTTAAAACTTCTCAATTCAAACCTTTTTATCAGTTTACTAGCCTAAAATCAGTCTTTCCTTATTGGTTATCTCGTCTGTTGAAGATCTTTACCGAGATAGACCGGAGAGAGCCCTCTCCTGCCCCGTAGGGCTAGCTACGAGGCTAAGTGGTTTGATGTTTCCTTGGAGTTTACCTTTTTCAGCCTGAGGTGAAATTTCAAGCGCTAACAAGATGAAGAGTCATGAAGGTAGATGAACTGTCACAAAGGGGAATGTAAAGGGTCACCCTACCCTTTACTATAAATATAACCTCATAACTCATTGTAAAGGCTTTTGGTCAGCTAAGCTTCCGATAGGACTATCTTAGATAGAGATTGGACAGTATTGTAACAAGCCTTGGCTTCTCCACTACGCAGAGCTAGTACATCTCATTGGAGGAGCAGGTGACTGTGGTTGTAATGTTCCACTGTCGGAACTAGTGGTTGGACATGGATGTATTGTATGACTGGAACTTACACTTCTTAATATAACAAGAGCCAACACGTTTCATGCATATGTTGTATTGTATTTCAGCTATCTGTTTACTCTAAATGATATATGTATTTGTTTGCTTACGCATGCATGTATAGCTATTTCTGTGTATGTATGTATGAATCTTTCTTAAATGTGCTATTGGTTTAACCATCACTTTGGATTGCTAGCTAACTTGCCTTCCATGTTGTGATGCATATTTTCTCATGTGTTCCCTTCTTAACTCCATGTTATCACAGGTTTCCAAGGGGCACACTCATCTCAACCCCTGTGTGTTTGAACCTCTCATGCACCTTCCTTGGCTTGTTGCAGTTGTCACACCCTTGCTACCAACAAAGACATCTTACTTGCCTCTGTGCGAAATCATGGGCAAGGTATTATCGTACGACCCACTGTTGGGACTCCTACACCAAACGGTCTGAGGTATAATTGGGACTTCTTACTGGGGATATCCCCTTACATGTTGGCGGGTCCAACACCATCAACACCAACATTATAACCATCTTTCTAAATTCTGTGGTGTACTCCTGCCTGCTTTGGCCCAGATTTTGTCTAAAGTAATGCCACCAGATCCACTGGTCTTCCACTTACCCAATGGGATAAAACTGTGAGTTAATGAGGGTTTTGAAATCCTCCCACTTAGTCACTAGAGTTTCTCCCTCAAACCTCAGGGTTTTCGTGTGGCTCTCCCACCAAGTCAGTGCATGGCCCTCCAATTTTAGCAGTGCGAATGAGATATTTTGCCCTTCCTTGATCTGATGGACATTGAAATAAACTTCTTGTTGCTGTAACCAATGGTTTAACTTCAGAGCATCAATCTCGCTATGGTATGTCTTTATATCGACTTTTTCTTCCACTTTAAACAGGGATTGGTTCATGACACTCAAACTGGGTTGATCTTTCCTGGGTTCTTTCTTTGACTGTTTATCTGTGTCTTCCTGATCTCCTGATCCCCCTTCTAATTTTTCCTCTGCATTTGAACCCCCTTCTTATCCAAATATCCCCCGCTTATTGCTTAGGGCCTCCATGAGGAGGTTTACATTGTGGTTTATATCCGCGACTTGTTCTTCGAGCTGCGAAAACCTCACCTCTGCAGGATCATGAGGTTCGTTTATAGATTTGTCGCCCATGATTAGGGTTTTACGATTTTCGGCCCCACTGATCTAGATCCTTGCAATCTCCACAAAATACCCAAAGAAACCTGCTCTAATACCAAATGATCCATAAAATTTCATGGATATTCCACTGGATAGTTCGTCACAATAGATCTAATAATATTATATTGAAAATATGAGATTCTACACTATTACAATTTTATTTAATTTCTAGATCTGTAGATCTTACTGTAATTAGTGCATGTATGTAAAATTAAATTATGCAGAAAAGAAGAGAATGACAAAATAATCTCACACACATATAATACACAAGATATGCTCTCTAGGAAACCCTTTTGGGAGAAAAACCAACTGGAAGGTGAGGTTACTTCACTCTCTTTCTCTGTCTGGAAATATGGCTGTAGATACAAATAAGTAATGTCTGTGGCCCATGGGATGCTATAGTGCACAGATCCTCTCTATGTGCTCTACCTCCTATCTCTCCTGGCTATCTTTGCTCAACTATGGAACAAAATTCTCTCGAAAGAATGGAATGCCTCTTCGTCCTAGTGGCCCGGTTATAACACAACACGATAGCCTACTAGTGGTTAAGTTTGACTACATCAACTCTTAACTAGAGTTACAAATTAGAATCTTCTAGAGTCTTCTACATCAAAAACACGTGGCTAGCCCCTTTTCCATGAATAATGGGGACTGACGTGGCATCCTCCCGAACTATAGGTGTGAAAACATGAAGGTCAACTTCTGAGTGGCATAAATTTTGCATACAGACTTCAATTGACGCGATTCTTACAACGTTGTAAATATTTATGTGTGTAGAATAGCATGAAAAGGTGCCATGTATAAGCGGTAAAGTTTTACCCCGAAAAAACATCATTTTATGCCTCAAAACACTCTTGGAAGGTTTCAGACCCCGTTTTACCAAACTGGGTCTCGCGGGTAAAAACGGTCCCATGAGCTGATTCCTCCACTTTTTCCACTCCAAATGAATCAAGATGGATGTCAAACAATATAATGATCCAATTTGAATCAAGAGGCATAAATTTTTATTTTATTTTATTTTCATAACGTCATTTTAAATAAAGTTACGATGTGCCTTAGCTCTGAAATTGCACCATGGAAATGTTAAGAGATGCATTGGGCTCTGATAGTGTACCACAAAGGTAATAAAGGGGTGGATAGGTCAGAAACTATGTCATGAGGCACCTTCAACACCACCACACCTGATCATGGCCTGCTCCAAGAGGGGAAGTTTCAGGCTGGTGGCTGTGGAAATTTTCATTGAATGTGCCATTCCACGTGTTTCAAACAAGCATACAGATGGTTCAAATGAGCCTCCAAGCAAGCCAAATTTTCCTTCATCCACCACTAGTTTATTTATAAATAATTAAGGAAAAATATGGTCTCATTGCGATCATCATGTTTCTCATTAAACACTTGTCTCAACAAAGTATTCAACTTTCTATGTAAGATTACTAAATGGATGTATTGAGTTCTTTACCTCCTAGTGTGGCCAGGATCCAATAACCAAAGAGAAACTTCTCCAATAAGTTCTGAATCAGAGAGAGATTGCCTCTCCCAATGCAAAATTTTCTCCAGTTCCTATATATCAAATTAGGTACTAGGAGAGGGCATGGTATCGAAAGTAGCAACTACCTCCTAGGCCTAAACCTTAGATTGAGATTGTCTAGGTTGGTCGTAGCTATATTGCCCACATTCCCCCCTTCCCTAGCGACTGCGTCCTTTTTAAAAAGGCATGGTGATTAACACTCCAAAATGGCCTATGTACATGGTATGGGGGTGCTCAAAAATCAAATTTTGGGATAATTCCACCCAACGTTCACTGGAACTTTCTAAGGGTTTACACTTGCAATAAGACTTGTTCCAATAGTCCCCCACTCAAACCCTGTTATAAAGAGCCCCCCTTGGAGACCAAAAACAAAATGGAGATGATACAAGATAGGCCATTCCCTTGTCAAAGGAACATGGACTAAAAGAACTAATGACAAAAGGGGAGTCTCGAATGAAACTCAGAACAAGAATTAGACATAAACCTTGAGATACAACTTGGTGATAAAGGCTTTGGATAGGAAAAGGATAGCCTTATACCTGATGCACATCTAAAAATAAGCGTGGAATGGACGATATCCTATAATAATGGTGTCAAACCAAAGAAACTAGATAATCATAATTACCTCACGGAAATGTTTAATACACCATGAAATCTATGTCAAAGGCGCGAGTTTGTAATTCTAGTGTCCTCCAGATGTAGTGTATCCTAGGTTCAGGTGATTCCCAATAGTTGTTTCATAAAGGTTGATCCTCCTCTCCTCCTATTGAAGACGCAAGGTGACAGAGGCTGATAAAATATTCCCTTGAGGATAGGATTTACATGGTGTCACCACCCTGAAGTCATTGAGCCATCAAATTCCATAGAGTATCCCCTCACATTAAGACAAATACCATAATGAAAAATGGCAAATTGAAACACAGGGAAATGGGACTAGCGTTCCTACAACCATTGAAACCACTGCCTCTCTCTCCATTGCATCCACGCATTGTTAAAGGAAAATCAGTTAACTTGGTAAGATGGTGCATTTAATTGTAGTAACCCTGCATGTATTGTGCATGGGGAGGCATTCCATGCCAACCCCCACCTTGATCACCGTGGGAGTCTATGGGGTGGCGGAGACAACCCCCCACCTCCCCCACCTCGACCCTTGAGGTGCCTCTCATAGTACTCGTCCATCATCATCAAGATAATTATATTAATACTACTAGATAAGTATATATTTGAATATTTCATTTTATTTTATTTTATTTTTTTAAACGAAATAGGTAGAGATTTGTATTAAAAAATATGGATTACAAGGCCAAAACCTTTACATATTCCAATCTTCCTTGCGGGTTTGAGATTGAGCACAGAGGCTCAATTCAAACCCTCAAAGGAGTTCCCCATGACACAAATATTTTAGTCCCCTTCCAACTAAATATTTTCCAAAAAACTCCCAAAATACAGACACATTTACATTCCATTTTTAACTATATTTTTATTTTGGTCTAGAATGACTTCTTGTTTTCCTTGGAGAATTTTTTTTCCCTTTCTTCCCAACTTGAATCCAACTTGCATTTTCTGTAAATTTCAACGAATCGTTTTTCGACAATTGCATGGTATTTTTCTTGAAATATTCCTCATCCGCCTGATCTGCCCAAGAAGTTTCCTTTTCATTAAGATTCCTTGTGGTTTCCAGAGGTAATCTATTTTCCATGAGGGTTTTTTGTTTTTCTACTAATGCTGCATCCGAAGAATCTTGTCTTGCGACTAGAGGATCCACATTGGTAAGCGATTTTTCTTTCTCAGATTTTGTTGCTGCGGCTGCGGTTTCTTTGACTGTGTAGGTTTTAACCCTGTACAGAAATTACCTGCATACGAATTCTAAGAACAGAAAATAAACAATGCAAGAGCATAACACATAAAACACATATACACAGAGATTTTCCCCTGGATCCCAAAATTGGTACTACCAGCTTGATTTTTCATTATATTTCTTTCAATGTTACAACACATATTTATACATGCCGAAGCATCCAATACCATGGACCGAAAACCATCGCATCCAAAACCATGTGCGAAAACCATGCACAAAACCATAGGTAGGTCCGCCCAACCTACTATAGGGTCCAACAAAAAAAAATTCCCGGGGCGTTGCCCCAGACCCCATAGAGGGTGGCTACCCGCCCCCCTCAAACCCCCCTATGACCTCCCCACTGCGTAACGAAGGGGGGGCTCCACCCCCCGTCTAACCCCCTGGTTAACTACGTGGGCTAGTCATGGAAAGAATATAACACAACCCAACATTCTCCCACTTGTTGTTTTCTTTCCATAGGAGAGCTTAGTCATTTATCCAGCCCTACAATGCCCATTGTTTCTCTACATCAAGAGAACTTCTCAGAGCTCACAGATTTTGTTAATGCATCTGCAATATTCTTCAAAGTGTCCACCTTTACCAGCAACACCTTTTTGTCTTCTGTCATATCCCTCACAAAAGTGATACTGAACATCAATGTGTTTTGTCTTTGAATGATAAGCAGGGTTATTTGCCAAGAAAATTGCACTTTGGCTGTCATAGTCTATCTTTATAGCTACCTTTACTAACCCCATACTTGAACACAGTCTCTACAACCAAATTGCTTCCTTGCTTGCATGAGTAGCTGCCATGTATTCTGCCTCTGTAGTTGATAGTGCCACTACAAATTGCTTCTTACTCATCCAACTGATTGCACCTCCAAATAGTTTAAACACATACCCACTTGTAGATCTTCTCTGATCCAAATCTCCAACCCAGTCTACATAAAAAAAGCCACGAATATACAACACTCTGTCTAATCCTGGTCTTCCTTGGTAGCACAAACCATAATCGCTGGTGCCAATCAAATTCTTGAAAACCCGCTTCACTGCTGTCCAGTGCTCCTTCCCTGGTTTTGACATAAACTTGCTCAATACTCCCACTGCATGTGCAATGTCTGGTCTAGTACAAACCATTGCATACATCAGACTACCGACTACACTTTCATATGGAACACGGGACATGTCCTCTTCCTCTTCTTGTGTCTTGGGACACTGTTCAACAAATAACTTTACACCTACAGGAATAGGAACCTTCACCGGTTTACTATCCTGCATATTAAACCTCTGCAATATTGTCTCGACATACTTCCTCTGGTTTAACCAGAGCTTCCTCTTTGTCTGATCTCTTTTAATTTCCATGGCCGAAATATAGTTTGCAACACCAAGATCTTTCATGTCGAATTTGGAGGACAATTGGGTCTTCAAATCCTGGATAATTTCCTTGTCATTTCCAACCAGCAACATATCATCCACATACAAGACCAAATAAATAACATGGTCACCAATTAATTTAAAATACACACGATGATCTACTTTGCTTCTGGTGAAGCCAAGTCCCCATATAAATGTATCAAATTTCTAATACCACATCCTTCGTGATTGTTTTAACCCATACAGAGACTTATTTAAATTGCATACTTGTTCTTTCTTACCCTTCACTGCAAACCCTTCAGGTTGCTTCATGTAGATCTACTCTTCCAGATCCCTATGAAGAAATGTTGTCTTCACATCCATCTGTTCTACCTCAAAATCAAAAGTAGCAACAACAGATAAAAGCAATCTAATAGAAGCTACCTTGGCAACAAGAGAAAAAATATCACCAAAATCAATTCCCGGCACCTGGGAATAACCTTTTGCTACCAACCGAGCTTTGTATTTCTCCACATTTCCTTCTGCATTTGTCTTCTTCTTGAACACCCATTTGCTGCCAATGGATTTCCTTCTAGCAGGTAACTCCACCAGTTCCCATGCCTCATTTTTGTGCAAAGATGCCATTTCATCAACCATGGCCTCTTTCCAGAGTTTGCTATCCTCTGAATCTACTACTTCCTTCACAGTTCTGGAATCATCATCAGTAATAGATAAAGCAAAATTTGAACAGAAAGCAGATGGACTATACATTTATGGCTTCCTTCTTTCTCGAACTGATCTTCTCACACCCAGAGTTTGTGGCTCTTCATCTTCTGATTCCTCCTCTGTTGTAGAGTCTGATTCTTCCTCCTTAAGCTCAAACTCTATCTTCTCAGGTTCCTTTGGTTGGACTTCATGTTTAGTAACATATTTTGCCTCTCTGAACACTACATCTCGGTTGTACACAACCTTCCTTGTTACTGGATTCCAAAGCTTATAACCCTTTAAACCATCCTTATACCCAATAAAGATGCACTTTTCAGATTTACTATCCAACTTGGTTATTTTCTCCTTTGGAAAATGTACATATGCATCACATCCAAATACCCTCATATGTGAAAGAGAGGGTTTCTTACCAGTCCATAACTCTTATGGAGTCTTATCCTCCAACACTGATGAAGGTGATCTGTTTACCAGGTAACATGCTCTCTCCACCGCCTCTGCCCAGAATTCCTGTCCTAACCCGGCACCACTAAGCATGCTTCTTGCCCTTTCCATCAATGTCTTGTTCATTCTTTTTGCAACTCCATTTTTCTCAGGTGTGTATGGAGTAGTCTTCTGCCATGCTATACCACACTTCTTACAGAATTCTTCGAATTCCTTACTGCAAAACTCTCCACCATTATCTGTCCTCAACACTTTTATCTTCTTCTCTGTTTGATTTTCCACCAGAGCCTTAAAGTCTTTAAACCTGTCAAAGACTTCAGATTTCTTCTTAAGGAAATATATCCATGTATTCCTTGAGAAGTCATCTATAAATGATGCATAGTACACAAACTTACCCAGTGATGGAACCTTCATAGGTCCAAACACATCACTGTGCACAAGCTCTAATATCTGTTTCGCCCTCTTACCACCAGAGGGGAAACTCACCTGATTCTGCTTCCCATATACACAATTTTCATAGAAATCAAAATCCAGAGAGCTATTACTCATAACTTCTACCATACCTTTACCATGAAATATTCGAAGGCCCTTCTCTCCAATATGTCCAAGCCTTTGATGCCACAACATGGTCTTCTCTCCAGAGACCACTAGATTTTTTGCTCCACTTTCAGGAACCACATAACTGTTGCACCCATCAACAACAGTGCTACCTTGCAGCTTGTACAGAGTTCCAATCCGAACTCCCCGCATCAATACCAGTGCTCCCCGAAACATCTTGTAGGTATACTTCTCGAACACTGTTTTTACACCTACATCATCCAGCTTGCTTACAGAAATCAGATTTCTGGCCAATGCAAGAATATGCAGAACACCTGGAAGTGTTCTAACCCTTCCACCTTGCCACTTCAATTTTACTTTTCCGCGACCAATGATTCTAGCCTTCCTATCATCCCCTAAGAAGACATCACCACCATCGTATTTCTCATACTCGCAGAACCACTCTCTATGGGGAGTGAAGTGAAAGGATGCACCTGAGTCAATCAACCATGCCTCATGATCTACATGTGTACTTGAAGAGGCCAAGTACACATCCCCACCTTCATCTGAGGTGGTTTTTGCCTCTATAGAAGGAGCATCATCAGATTCCTTTCCTTTGTCGGGAGCTTTAAATTTAAAGTCCCTTTTGTAGTGCACTTCCTTTCCGCATTTCTAGCACACCACATTTACAGATTTTCCTGGAGATTTAGATCTCCCTCTAGATTTAGATCTCTCACTCAATGAATTATTTTTGTTTCTGTTCTGGGACTGTCCTCATACAGACAAGGAATTACCATTCTGGCTCTCCATATTTGTCCGTCTCATCTCCTCCGTTAGCAAGGATAAGACTATTTCGTCGAACTGCAAGGAAGTTGCATTGCTACCTATTACAATAACCATACTATCCCACGAATCTGGTAGAGAACACAACAAACTGATGCACTTCTCTTCATCTGAAACTTTAATATCAACAGATAATAACTGAATTACCACAGTATTAAATGTGTTCAGATGCTCCGTCACCGAGTCTCCATTTTTCATCCTCAGGTTATACAGCTTTTTCCATAGGAACAATTTATTCACCAGAGACTTAGATTGGTACAAAGTCCCTAACTTGTCCCAGAAAGCCTTAGCTGTAGCTTCTCTTGATACATTCAACAATACTGAATCTGAGACACACAATCGTATTGTGCTCTTTGCCTTCTGATCCAACTTCTTCCATTCTTCATCGGACACTCCCGTTGGTTTAGTACCTGGATCTACTGTGATCCACTGATCTTTATCCACCAACATATCCTCCATCTTGAGTTTCCACAACTCAAAACTCTGACCATTAAATTTCTCGATGTCTATCTTTCCACTGCTTGCCATCTTCCTTCACCACTAGAATCAATCCCGCAAATCTACCACTGAACAACGTCTACCACAGGCCCGAGCGAAACCCCTCAGCAACAAAGGCGTCCCCTTGAAGCAAAAACAACTCTGATACCAGATGTAGTTTTTAACCCTGTACAGAAATTACTTGCATACGAATTCTAAGAACAGAAAATAAACAATGCGAGAGCATAACACATAAAATACATATACACAGAGATTTTCCCCTGGAGCCCAAAACGGGACTACCAACTTGATTTTTCATTATATTCCTTTCAATGTTACAATACATATTTATACATGTCGAAGCATCCAATACCATGGACCAAAAACCATCGCGTCCAAAACCATGGAATGAAAACCATCGCGCCCAAAACCATGGATCGAAAACCATCACATCCAAAACCATGTGCGAAAACCATGCACAAAACCATAGGTAGGTCCGCCCAACCTAATATAGGGTCCAATTTTTTTTTTCTTGGGGCATTTCCTTAGACCCCGTAGAGGGGGGCTACCCACCCCCCTCAAACCCCTCGGACAGGGGGGGCTGCCGCCCCCCCTTTGACCCCCCCACTGCGCAATCGACGCAACAAGGGGGGGCTCCACCCCCCCTCTAACCCCCCAGTTAACTACGTGGGCTAGTCATGGAAATAATATAACACAACCCAACAGACTGAATCTGCTTCCTTCTTGTGTCTTAGCCCTTTTTTTTCTTGATTCTCTTCTTATTTGTATACAGTATAATTATCACCTTGTGCACCTTCCCACCATTTGAGCCTTCAAGGTTTTTTCTAGTCTTTTCTATTATGAGGGTGCTTGGGGTAGTTTTTAATTACATGCTTTGTTTCATAGCATGCTCTACACCAAAATGAGATATTCTTGTAATCGAGATTTTGGACCCATATATAGTTTGGAGCCATCAAATTAATCTTTATGGGAAAACCCTTGTTGAAGTCCATCTCCACATAGATCCGAGCATAATTAGTATTCAATTTTTATTTTTTGTTTCGAGACAATTATGATAGAATTTTCCTAATGCATTCCCAATAGAGGAAAGCGATTTGTGATTCCAGAAATGCAAGGGAAGGTTTGGTAGTCTTACCCAAACTGGGGCTGAAGAAATCGATGTCGTTACTGGATCAAAAGTAGCAGACTAGGGCCGCATGTAGAGGCCAATGCTCCCCCAAAACCACAACCCAACTTCACAAATAGTCTTCTTTCCTTCAATCTTTTCAAAAACCATAGTGAAAAAACCCCATGCCATAGGGTAAATATTTAGCTTGTCTGTCAAAAGGGGCTTCCATGTCTTAGAGATCCATTTATGCAGATCGGCTAGTCGTGGGAAAAACCCATTAAAATTGCAAACCAAACCATTCTACGGAAAATATTTTTCATAGTCTAAAGCTTCCTCATCTACAAGAACATTCAGAGAAGAAATTTCTTGCATCACTGGAAGACTAGAACCAAACTTCAACATAGAGCTATAGGAAACTGAAGAAGAGCTAGCTTGATCGACAACCATACCTAAAAAAGAAAAAGATTTATTCACCAAATCACATGAATTCACCATGGAATGATTTGTAGAATAGATCTGCAAAAAATCTATGCAAATAGAGCAAAGATTGAACAACTAGGGTAGTTGCCTCAAGGGTTTCTAGAGCTCCTTCCATTTTAAAAAACATTATAAAACATGGAACATATTTTAATAATTTATTAATATAGTTTTTTGAACAAGAATGTAAATGTTATGATAGTCAACATTATAAATTTTTAGGGTCTAAGGCCAATGGAATATGTTGGCATATACATATATGTATTTTTTTACTAAGAATAAAAGTACTTGCTTTTCTTCCCCATATATATATATATATATATATATATATATATATATAACGTGTATCTAACTACATCCCTAGAATTGAAATTTCACCCACGAAATAATATTAAGAAAGAGAAGAAATATGTGAAGTTTCCCGGCAAAGCGCAAAAACATCAAGGGCAAAAAACATAATACACTAGATTATATATAAAATCTCAAGTCATTGAATTATGAGATGAATTTGATGCAACTTGCACATCGAAAGAAAGAAAGAAAGAAAGAAAATTATTTTAACGTCCACGAGGCTAAAGATAGCCCATGGGACATATTGTTTCTTCATTTGGTTGATGTATATGACCCTTTTGTTGTGAAGCCTCACAACAAAAACTCCCAACTTCTCGACAAAACCTTCGCTAAATACATTATCCCAAGAGCTAGCTGCCAGAATATCTGCATAACTTTCCCTATTGCCTTTGAAGGCCTGACATTCTAAAATGAAGTGCTTTTCTGTTTCCACTTTTTCAGAAGAACAAAAAATACATACTCTTTCCTCCCACACTTCTTTTGGCCTTTTCTAGCGCCTTGTTTCACAACAGAGTTGATGAGAATTAGTCCTTAACTGAGCAATAAGAATTTTGGCTCTCCAAGAAATATTGGCCTCTATGTACGCTTTTTGTTGAAGATTATGAGTGAGATCAAACACTTCTATATAGTATTTTTTCTTTCTCCCTGCTCCTTATCCCAAGTACGCTTGTGGAACTTATCCATAACAATTTTTTTTATCTCTTTATTGTTTATGAGACATGTGTTCAAGCAAATACCCCATTTGCTAAACCATTTGTTATGTTGTCGCATCCAAGTCCTCTTTCTTTTGCACAATATGTCATTAAAGACAACCTTAAATCGCCACATGGAAGGACAACCTTAAGATATTCGTTTGGAAGGATAATATTAAATCGCCACATGGAAACTTCAATTAATTGCACGTTACTTTTTCTCGAATGTCGTTATTCATTTAGTAACTGAGTGTTATTCTTTTAGTAATTGAGTCTGCTTAGCCTTATAGACATCATTAAAATTATTCATTTATTTATATTGTCGTCAAAATTAAAAAATAATAATAATAAGATACACAATGAGTGATGATGAAAATAGTAGACTAACATGTCCTATTTGTATTCTTTTTAAAATAATTGTGAAGAAATTCGCAGCGACCATGTCAAAACGAATTTGATATAATTGTGAAGGAATTCGTAGCAAGTTTGATAAAACTAATTTTATATGTGAGAGAAGGAAATAAAAGGAGTTGTCTTTAGTGCGACTTTTTTGGACTTTCTGGTATCGGAATCCGGCAGAAAAATTTGAGGTGAAATTTTGATTTGTGTTATTTAAACTGAGTTTTTTGACTCTATATATGGATTCAACACCCTTAAAAACCCCTAGGGCACTTACCTATCAAGCTTGTTATTTTAATGAATTCCTGCAAAATTTTAGAAAAATTAGATCGAAAAAACCCACCAGAAAAACTTCCAAAAAATCTCATTAAAAACAACTTGAAAATAATTTAAACAATCTATAATTTGATAGTGATTTTTTTTTTAATATTAAAATTATATTAATTTTATAATTATAAAATAAATTATATTAATGACTTACAACAAAACTTGTATAGCTGGATTCTGCTAGGAGCAAATGCAAAAATAAAGAAAATTGTAGACGGTATCGAATTCCATGATATCATTAAATACATGGGAAACGCATCATAGAATACACAGCTATAAATAAGTATATTTGAAGGCGATTGAAAGGTTGACCTGATTCATTGTATTTTCTTCGAGCCTAGTTTAATTATTGCCATTTTTATTTTTCAAATTTGATAATTATTTGTTGAAATTATAATTTTTTAGTTATGTGAATCGTAAAATTAAAGTGATTTATTTTTTTAAAGTTATTCAACATATTTGTATTAATAGTTTAATAAATAAATATTTATTTTTTTAAAGTTATTCAACATATTTGTATTAATAGTTTAATAAATAAATATTTACGATATTGTAAAAATTGTAGATTAAGGAAAAAAAATACTAGCTTGTTTTTTTTTAAGTGATATCTCATATACATATATATTTTATAATTTTTTCAAAATCTATTATTTAGGGTGTGGGAAGATGTATTTATTATTATTTATTTTATGAGAATTTGATATTGAATATTGTAAATAGATGGATTTTAAAGTTATTTTATAAGAAAGTTGAAAGAAGCAAAGTGTATTGTAAATTAAATATTAATTAACAAAATTAATATTTATTGGGTTTAATGGTTAAGAGCACGTGTTTCTTCTTAAGATATTACGGGTTCAAAATCAGAGGGGATTATGTATGCCTTCGTAGACTTAGAAGTCGAGTGACTATGGTTTATTAACTATATATTAACACATTTCAATATGGTTGATTAAATGTATATGATGGTTGATTATTTGGCAGAGACTTTATTTTGGTCCTTAAACTCTGTACTTGCTTGTTGTTGCATTAGTCCTCGGTGGTCGTAAATATTTATGTTTTTATTAAATGACAAGACTAGCTAGCAATTAATCATGCCAGCTGCTCAGGCACTAGCCACCTCCAGACGCCATATGGTTCCAATACCACCATTGATCCAATGACCTCACTTGATTATAGGGGTTATGGGTAACCACCCAGTACCACATACTCCTTCCCAGGTCATTTGTTCGATGCCAGGCTATGAGAAAATGCTCTACAAAAGCCCAACTCGGATAGGGTTGCCTCTTGGGTGGCTAGTTCTCGCCTCTTGGCCACGACATTGTAGTGAACTGGTCTCTGAGTCCTGCCTACCAACCGCTGCTTCCAACTGCTACCTAAATGCCATCCAAAATCAAATTCACCCGGAACTGCTTCTTCGTTGTCCCGAAGGGACTGGACGAGAAGTAAATCTAAGTTGAGATGATTTAGTTTTCCATTTGTTGATGGACTGGTACATATTCTTTATCCATGAGGATTTGAAGTTCTAAAGAGAGTAATGGGTTTTACATTTACAACAACAACAAGGATTTTCTTCTTGATTTTGTCTAAGTTTAAATTCTTGTAATCATGAACTTTATTTACTGCTATGTATATTTGTACTCTTTTGTGGTTTATCACGCATTAAACACTTGTATGATACACAAACTATATTCGAACAAAGAACTAATCTCTACTGATACAGTGAAAGGTACTTCAATTTCAAGAATTATAATATATTGTTACTTAGCTTGTTGGTCGAAGCAGTCAAGTGTTCATTCGAGACACTCATCTTTTAATTCGAAACAATCATACATTATTATTCAAAATAGTCATATGTTTATTCCAGAACAGTCTTATGTTTACTCAGTAAATCTTTTAATAAACATTAGCAGGTTTATATGATCTCATTCCATTAGTGGGAATTGCTATTTTCCCTAATTTCCTAGACATCTTCTAATAATGCATTTGAATCATTCTGAAGATTTAAAGACAAAAATCTAAAATACATCTCTTTAAACATAAAGGAAAAAACAAACTTCTTAATATTATAGAAAAGAGATCCTCCTAACAAAATTCATTCCACAACCATGTAGTATTAACAAGCTACGTGTTTGTTAGACTTATTTGCTAGACTTAGGTTCCAGAATTTACGGTTAGGGTCCCTCCACCCAACCAACAAAGTAATGTCGATTACATCCAAACCTTCCCCCATGCTTCTATTCTCCAGAACAATTGTCTTTTCAAGCAGCTAGGAATTCTATGGCCTCAATACTACACAGTCCAACCTAGAATCCTTTCACAGATCCAACCTATGAAACCCAGAAGTATTCCACTGGTTCTCGACCAGCTCTGGAAAAACCTCTTCATCACGTTCTGCTCTCCATTTTCCTTTTTCTTTTCCTCCGCTGATTTCCCCCTTTCCTCATCAAGAAAAGAAAGGAAAACTAATTGCTCAACTGTTAATTGTCTCATAGAAAAATAATTACTAGGGCCCCCTTTCGTAAATTCTAGGACCAATTTAAAAACTTATTTACTATTTTTCCATTTATTCATTTCCAGCCACTACTTTAACTAAGTAATTATCAAGTTTAATTGTTGTTTGAGGTTAATATAAAATATTTACATTCAACTAAAGGTGTCACATCTCCCCCCACTTAAGTGAAACATCGTCCTCGGTGTTTGTTTCTTCAAATGTCTTTAGAAAAAACTCAGGATATGCCTCCTGCATAAATTCATTATTTTCCCATGTGGCTTCCTTCGGGCTGAAGTACTTCCATTGTACTTTAACCTAGATGATAGCTCACTTCCGCAACATTATTTCTCTTTGGTCAAGTATGCGCAGAGGTTCTACCAGAAACTCTCCATCTGGTTCGACCTGTATATCTTGCCAATTTTTAGCATGTCTAGGATCATAAACATATTTCTTTAAAAGCAACACATGAAACACATTATGAATCTGTAAATGATTGGGTAAAGCAAGTCGGTATGCCACAGGTCCTATCCTTTCCAAAACTTGGAAAGGTCCATAATAACGGGGTGCGAGCTTTGCACAACTTCCCCACCGGAGAGAGATTCTTTTGGTTTTGACTTGCACATAAATATGATCGCCTACCTGAAATTCCCTGTAGGTTCTTTTCTTATCAGCATAAGCTTTTGGTCTGTCTTGAGCAACCTTTAAACTTTGTTGAACTCTTTTAATTGTATTTTCCATTTGCTCTAACATATCGGGCCCTAAGATTAGCTTATTTGCAAGATTGTTCCAGTTAGAAGGAACTCTACAACTTTTCCCATACAATACTTCTCATTTTTAGTGATTCATGATAACTGTTGTTATAAGGAAAATCCACTAAATGTAGGTATTCCTCCCACTTACCTAGCTACTGCATTACATACATTCGCAACATATCTTTGACTACTTGATTTACCCACTCAGTTTTCCCGTCCGTTTGGGGATGGTATGCGGTACTGTAATGGATCTGAGTACCCAATCCCATGAAGAGTGATTTCTAGAATGCAGACGTAAATTTTACATCTCGATCTGAGATAATGGTTTTAGGCATGCCACGCAATCTAAATACCTCCCTCATGAATACATCTGCTATCTGAGATGTTTAGTAAGTAGACTCAATAGGTATGAGTGAGCCACCTTCTTAATTTATCTAATACTACCATAAGGGAGTCATTCTGTTTCTTGGACCTGGGTAATCCTGTTATGAAATCCATAGTAATCGTATCCCATTTCCACTCAGGAATGGGTAATGGGTGTAATAAACCCGCAGCTGATGTTCAAATTTAACTTGCTGACATTCAAAGCATTTTGCCAAATATTCTGCAATGTCTTTTCTCATATCGAGCCAAGAATAGTTCTTTTTTATTGCAGAGAACAATTTTTGATACCCGGGGTGAGCGGTATAGGGGCTTTTGTGGAATTCATCCAATATAAATTATTTTATCGAAAGCTAATTATGAACATATAGTCTTCCCTTAAAAGGTTAACAAATTTTCATTATTGATACCACAATCAGTTTGTTTCCCAGAATTCTGTGAAAATTTTATTTTCTACCAAAGATATTCATACTCTGGATCCTTCAACGCAGTCTCTTTAATCTACTCAGAAAAATTGAATTCTACTTGACTAAATGAAATTTCACACACATAATGCAGTCTTCTGCTTAATGCATCAACCACTCGGTTCTCCTTCCCCTTTAGATGTCTGATGTCAATATCAAACTCACTCGAGAATGCAGTCCACCTAGCTTGTTGTGCATTCAAGTGCAGTTGCTTAAAGAAGCTAGTTAAGGTGTTGTGATTCGCCATCAACAAAAATATTTTCCCTAACAAATAATGTCTCCATGCTTTCAAAGCATGGACCACCGTTGTTTGTCCCAAGTCATAGGCAAAGTATCTCTTCTCGTGCTCTTTCATCTTGGGAGATTTGTAAGCAATTACCTTATCCTCTTGCATTAAAATCCCCCCTACACCCTCCTGGCATACATCTATACAAAGTGTAAATTCTTTTTCTGGATCTGTGACTTTCAACACAGGAGTGGAAGTAAGAAAATGTTTCATCTTGTCAAAACTTTGTTGCCACTCCTCTGTCCACCTATAAACATTTCCTTTTTTTTTGTAAAGAGGTGACCGGATAGGCGACTTTAGAGAATCCTTTTATGAACCACCAATAGTATCTAACCAAACCCATAAAGGAATGTATATCTGCTACATTAGTTGGAGTAGGCCATTCCATTATGGTTTTGATTTTCTCTGGGTCTACAACTATAACCTTCAATGAGATAATATATCATAATACTAGATTTGATTTTTTTAGAAGTCACACTTACTGAATTTTGCATAGAGCTGATTTTCCCTCAATGTTTGCAACACTACTCGAAGGTGTTCTCAATTATCCTCCATATTCTTGGAATACACCAGAATATTGTCAATAAAAATGAGGTCAAACTTATCTAAAAAGGGGTGAAAATTCCATTCATCATACTCATGAATGTTGTTGGGGCATTAGTGAGTTTGAAGGGTAGAACAACAAATTCGTAGTGTCCATAGCACGTTCTGAACGTTGTTTTATATATGTCCTCATCTTTAATTCATATTTGGTGATATCCAGATCATAGATCAATCTTTGAAAACACTGCAACGCCTTTAACTTAATCAAACAAATCATTTATTCTAGGAAATGGGTACTTATGTTTTACTGTTAACTTATTCAGCTGTCGGTAGTCTATACATAAATGAAGGTACCATATTTTTCCCTTACGAATAGAATTGGAGCTCCCCACGGGGACACATTGGGGCGAATATACTCTTTGTCTAATAAATCTTGAAGCTACATCTTTAACTCTGCCAACTCAGGGACACTCATCCTATAAGGAGATTTAGAAACTGGGGTGGCTCCATGAATCAATTCTATCGTAAAATAAAGGTTCCTTCCGGGGGGGTGGTGGAGGGGGGGCAGTCCTAGAATTTCCTCTGGAAAGACATCCTTAAATTCCTAGATGACAGGTATATTTTCCAAGGTAAACATCTTATCCTTGGAATTGGCATAGCCTACCTCAACAACATAAATTTTACAACCTTTACGGATGTATTTTCCTAGCTGATGGGCATAAATGGGGCACAACTTAAATTCCCTTCTAACACCATGAATTTCTTTCCTGTCACATTCATCAATCAGAAGATTAATAGTTTTATCTTTGCAATTTACCAATTTCCAATGTTGTTCCAGCCAATCCATGCCTATTAGTACGTCATAAGAGCCTAGTGGCAGCATATTTAAATTTTCTTTAACTCGCTGCCCAACTATATTTATGATGCAATCCTCTATTTTGTGGTTACTCTTCTTTTAGCTCCCTAGGCTAGCTGTACTAACCAAGGATTTCTGAATTTCACAATTTAAATATGACATAAATCGATTATCTTTGGGTTGATGTAGCTTAAGCTTGCATCAGGATCTATCAAAATGAAAACAAGATGGTTAAGTATTTTACCTTCAATTTCCACCATCGTTGGTCTCCACTTGATGGTCTTTTAAGGTTGCGGTAATCCTCAGTATACTTCTTGCCACATCTCCCACAGTAGAGGCCTCCTAAATATTTGTAGTTGGTTCAACTCTTGTACGATGGGGACAATTTTTATAATAGTGGGGTTCCCCACAACCCTAGCACTGCAGAGGGGGCTTTTGGAACTCAGTAGGCTCCAACCTCCTAGAGGCTTCAGTTGGTCTTACTTCAGACTGTGATCTAGATTTCTGCTGACCTTTGGCTGAGGCCCCACTTAGCATTCTTCAGTTGATATCCTTGGAGCCAACAACCCTAGCATTTTTATTGGTAGGAAAGTTCCTCTGCCCTTTTTTTGTTCCCCAATTATTAGTATTATCTCCTTTCAACTTCATTTGTTGGTAACAAATTCGACCCTTCTGAATGGATTTCTCCATCATCTTAGGATTATCAAATTCTAGTATTGCCTTCATATAAGTAGGAAAACCACTGGTAAACCGCTGCACTTTAGCTTTCTCCTCATGGATATAGGGAACATATCTCAACAGAGAGGTGAACTTAGTTATAAATTCATCAATGGAATGTTGTCCTAGTTTCAGGTCATGAAATTATTTGGCCTTTACGTCATAGAACTGTTCTGTTAAATGTTTATCCTTAAAATGCCTTTGGAACTGTTCCCAGGTAACCTACTACTCTTCTATTCCACGAATTGTTTTAATTTCCTCCCACCATAAGGTGGCTTTACCTTGCAGTTAGTACACCGCGAACCTTACTTTCAAATTGTCATCATATTCATATATATGGAAATATTTATTCATATTTATCAGCCATGCTTCTGCCGCCTCCTCATCTTCTCCTTCATAAATTGGGGGTTTAATTTTTTTGGATTCCCCTTGCAACTCAATTTTTGTCTTTTTTTTCCTCCCCCCTAGAAACATTATCAGATTCTTCTTCATTACCAGTTTTACCTCCTTTTGATTCCAAGTTCTCTTCTCTCTGCTGGTGTGATCTCTCTTCATTCCCCTCATCCTGACTAGGATTCAGGTTCCTTTGATTTTTCTAGTCCGAAAGACTTTTCATAATCTTCTCTTGTTCCAAGTGTAACCGTTCGTTGTCTGCTCTTAAATTCATCATTTTCATTTGTAACTGCTGGACTGTTTTTAGTAACATCACATTTGTATTTTGGTTTTCACTGTCCAATTGAACCCATACTTTCGAATTGCTTCCTAGCATAGGTGTGGATCCCCTGGGTGGGGTGATCCCTGCTCCTCGTCTCATGATAGTTTTGTCTACTTAATAATGCAATTTTGTTAATCTACTTAACCATTCAGGCCTCAGTGTTGCAAACCTAGGCTCTGATACCACTTGTAACACACACGCACACCCAAACAACAAGTATATATAAAAAATACTCCATAATAACTGTTACTTGTAGCTAATGATTTTTCCAAATTTCACCAAAGATCACGGACGCCATAATTATCACATTTCAGCATTGCAGGCAACCATAATTATCACATTTAATTATGGTTTATTAACTATATGTTAACACATTTCAATATGGTTTATTAAATGTATACGATGGTTGATTATTTGGCAGAGACTTTATTTTGGTCCTTAAACTCTGTACTTTCTTGTTGTTGCATTGGTCCTCAATGGTTGTAAATATTTATGTTTTTATTAAATGATAAGGCTAGCTAGCAATTAATCCTACCAGTTGCCTAGGCACTAGCCACCTCCGGATGCCATATAATTCCAATACCATCGTTGATCCCATCGTTGATCCGAGCCCCTGGATCCGATGGCCTCGCTTGATCGTAGGGGTTATGGGTAACCACCCAGTGCTACCTCCTCCTCCTCAGGTCATTTTTTCGATGCTAGGATATGAGAAAACAATCTTCAAAACTCTAACTTGGCTAGGGTTGCCAACTAGGTGGCTAGTTCTTGCCTCTTGGCCATGACATTGTAGTGAACCCGTCTCTGAGTCCTGCCTATCCAATGCTACTACCAAATGCTACCCGAATGTCATCCAAAATCCAGTTTCATAGGGTGCGGGTAAGCCTAATTCGTTGATGGGTTAGCAGTCTTTTAGCAATTTAACACATTGGGTATCTGAACATTATTTTTGTTTTCTTTAATTTGGCTAATTCTCTGTTTCTTGTCCTACTTGTAGGTCCTGGGGTTGTTCTGCAATTTGAGGGTTTCCATCACGAGGAAGGCACTTGAAACCTTCGGTACAGGTAAGTTTTCTAAACTCCTTTACGATTCACCAGAAAGGTCCTCTAGTTACCTACAAATATATATGTACGTGTTCTATTGCTAAGTTCTTCCCTGTGTCTAGTTTCATGGTTATTCCATGTTCAATGGGCTTGGCTGAGGGCACTTCCGGTTATGACACGCATGGCGGTAAAAGGATACCCATGAATCAGGTGCAATTCAGAGCGAAGTTCGAAATGGTACAAGTACCTTCCCTTGGGAACGGTTTTCCTCCAACACGAGAGTAGCTACCCTTATGGGTTAGTCTTTGACTCCACTGAAAAGACTGTTTAAGAAAAATATTTTCTCTGTAATTTTTATATGGATTGAAGAACCCATGTTTCTATAGGATTGTTCGCCCAGTTAATTAGAGAATTCAACTGTTAATTTTTGGTTTGCCACAACGTTGGCCTGAGACTCGGCTAACCAATTATTTATTATTTTGAACCATTTTCAAACTGTTCTTAAGTAATATTAATCATATTTGCAGAGGTTACGAGCTCGTTGCACGATACAATTTTACTGGTGAGTTGGGCAATGTTGTTTTTGGTTTATATATTTGAATCTTAATGTTCGTTGCTCTTTATGAGACCTTCCTTGATTGTTGAGGTTATTTACTGGTTTCTTGAAGATTACATTTACCACAAATTTTCAACCTTGTATAGATAAAAATCAAACTTTGAATTAAATGAAGGAGTTGCAGCTCACAGGTGTGTATAGCACCTGGAGACTGCACTCAAACAAAGAGGAGACTCTCTCTCTCTCGTTCACTCTACATTCCATCAAATGAATATTACAATATTAAATACATCATTGAAAATTAGGTAGTTGTGAACAACCTCCTAAACTCTAGGAACAAATCCTAAACTAAGGAGATGCGTTACAACCATATAACCATTTCTCCATTAATACAAAATAATATTGATTATTTTTAACTCCCCCCCTTAATGGAGAAAGGGTTATTCTGCACTCCTAACATCCCTCTAAATAATTCAAACTTTACTCGCCCTAGAGGCTTAGTAAAAATATCAGCTAAATTATCACAAGTGTTACAATACTCCACACATATTTCTTTAGACTGTATCTTTTCTCGAACAAAATGAAACTGAGTGTCAATATGTTTAGTATTTTTATGGAAAACTGGATTGTATGCAAGCTTTATTGTGCTCTGGTTGTCAGTTTTGATGCTGGTTGCTTCTTTCTGTCCTTCACCTGCATCGCTGAGCAATCTCCTCAACCAGATAGCTTCGCATGCGGCTGCACACAATGCTTGGTACTCAGCTTCACATGATGATAGTGCTACAGTACTTTGCTTTCTGCTACTCCACGAAATAACCCCGGATCCAATACTAAATGCATAACCTGTGATGGATCTACGATCATCCAGGTTACCTGCCCAATCAGAATCTGAATAACCTGCTAAAGTAACATCAGAAATGTCAGTGTATAAAATACCATAATTACAAGTACCACTAAGGTACCTCAACACACATTTTGCTGCAATCCAGTGACTTTCAAGTGGTTTGGACATGAACTAGCTCAGCACACTAACAGAATATGCCAGATCAGGTCTAGTTGTCGTGAGATATATCAAACTTCCCACTAGCTGTCTGTACAAAGTGGCATCCACCTGTTTTGTGCCATCGTCACTGCTTAACTTGAGATTCTGCTGCAATGGTGTTGCTGCTGTTTTGCACTACTCCATTCTGAATCTTTCCAACAGGGTTCTGGCATACTTCCCTTGAGTAAGAAAAGTTTGACCAGAATCTTTCCATACCTCCAATCCAAGGCAATAATGAAGATCTCCAAGGTCTTTCATTTCAAATACCTGTGACATTTGCTGCTTGATTTCTTTGATCAAATTATTTGCTTATCCTGTTATGATCATGTCATCCACATACAAAGAAATCAAAATGATTTGCCTCTGTTTATTTATCTTGGTATACAGGTTTGGATCGTTGAGGCTCCTATGAAAGCCATGTTGTATAAAAAATGAATCAATTTTCTCATACCATGACCTGGGTGCTTGTTTCAAACCATAAAGTGCCTTATGCAATTTACACACTAAATGCTCCTGCCCCTTTTTCACAAAACCAGGAGGTTGTACTAAATAGATTTCTTCCTTTAATTCACCATTCAGAAATGCAGACTTAACATCTAGCTGGTGTAGCTTCCATTTATGTTTTGTTGCTAAAGAAATTAGCATTCTAATTGTATTTAATTTAGCTATAGGGGCAAAGGTGTCATCGAAATCTATTCCTTCTTGCTGTGAGTAACCCTTTGCTACCAGTCTAGCTTTGAATTTTTCTACACTCCCATCTGCATTTATCTTTGGTTTATACAGCCACTTACATCCTATGGGGGTTTTTCCTTCAGGAAACTCAACTAAATCCCAAGTATGGTTTCTATATATTGATTCAATTTCCTCATGCATTGCAGCCCTCCATGCATCTGATTTACTTGCTTCTTCATAGTTTGCAGGTTCTACAATGTTCAATATTTTAGACATTAAAGCATAGTCTCTCAATTTAGCAGGTAGTCTAGTCTTCCTACCTGATCTCCTAGGTAGAGGACTTACCTCAACTCTATATGTTTCAGCGCTTTCCTAGCTTTCATCATCACTTATTATACCATCTGCTGCTTCTTCTTCCTGTTTCTGCTGCTACTCTTGCTCTTCATCTTCTTCACTGTTTACTTCTATTAACAGTGGAATGTGGTTATCACTGTTAGAATCTTCCTTTCCATCTTCAGCCTGTTCATGAAAAATAACATCTCTGCTTGCAAAACTTTATGAGTCACAGGATTATATAACTTGTATGCCTTATACTCTGTGCCATATCCAACAAAAATACATTTTAGAGCTTTGGGGTCTAACTTCTTCCTATCTACTTTTGGTATATGAGCATAAGCTTTTGATCCAAATATTCTTAAATGACTAACTGCTGGTTTGAGTCCAAACAATGATTCAAAGGGGGTTTTGAAGCCTAGACATTTAGTAGGACTCCTATTCTTTTTATAAACAACAGTATTAATGGCTTCTGCCCAAAGACCATTCGATAGACCTTTACCTTGAAGCATACTTCTCGCGCACTCCACAAGAGTTCTGTTCTTGCGTTCTGCTACTCCATTCTGCTGTGGAGTGTGTGGCACTGTGAATTGCTGCATAATCCCATGCTGCTTGCAGAAGTTCATGAACTCTCCTAACCTGTATTCTCCCCCTTGGTCCGAGCGGAGAATCTTTATCCTCTTTCCTGTTTGGTTCTCTATCATAGATTTGAACTCTTTAAAGTACCGAAAGGCTTGACTCTTTTTACTTAAAAAATACACCCATGAAAACCTAGTGCAATCATCTGTAAACAGCAGAAAATAATATGCACCTCCTAAGGACCTAGTTTGCATAGGTCCACAAATATCTGTATGCACTAGTTCTAGGATGTCTCTTTCCTTTCTGTTGACATGCAAAGGGAACTCTTCTCTATGCATTTTCCCTAATGCACATCCATCACATTCCAGCTTGGCATTATGAAAAACAGGGAGTCCATCGACCATACCTTTCTTCTGAATTAAGATGAGGTCTCGCAAATTGAGATGTCCAAATCTCTGATGCCAGAGATTTTCGACTGTTGATCCAGCTGCAACCATTGCTTGTCGTGGCATACTCTTTGCATCCAATCTGTACAAATTCCCCACGCGCACTCTTGTTGCAACTGTTTCCATCTGGCTATCCTTAATGACACAACCATTCTTAAAGAATTGCACCTGCATGTCCTGGTCTGTAATCATTGAGACAGAGATCAAGTTTTTCTTAATTCCTGGAACATATAATACATTTTTAAGATGTTTAATGTCGCCACTAGGTAGCTTCACAGGAATATCTCCATATCCTTTGATCTCATATCCACTGTCATCTCCTAGATAAATTTTTGATCCACATGCAGTTTCTTCAAGAAATTCAAAACAGTCCTTCTTACCGGTCATATGTGAGGATGCGCTAGAGTTGACATACCATATGTCGTCCTCATCTCCCTTTGATGCTGAAAGAGCACAATCGACTGTGAATAGTCGAAGATCATGGTTGTGGTCCTCCTCTTCTCCAGCAAAACAGCCCTGGTGTTTCCTCTGTTTGCCTCTTCTTTCATCCGCCTGCCTCTTATAGCATTCTTTAATCTGATGACCAGGTTTCCCACAATAAAAACATCTCTTAACATAATTATCAGTCATACCTCTGAATGATCTCTTTTGAAAAGAGTTGGCTCCTTTCTGCTGCTGCTGTTGCGGTTGCTGGTGTTGGTGCTGGTGCTGCTTTCCTCTGTACTATCGCCTCTTCGCCATCAGAGCAAGGTCACTGCTCTGAGTTTTCAGATTTCATCGTCGCTCCTTCTCCTGGAGAAAAATCGCTATCAGCTCATCAAATGAAGGGGCTTTCTCCCTCGCTGACAGCCCTGAGATAAATGTCTGATATTCATCAGTCATTCTGTTCAATGTGAGTGTGACTAGATCTGAGTCGGACACCTTTTCTCCAATAGCTCCCAGTTTTTCACTCAGATCCTTGACTCTGGCCATGAATCCAGCAACGGACTCATTCTCGTCCATCTTCAATGCAAACAGTTTTCCCTTGAGTGCCAGAACACGATTTGTATTCTGAGTCTCGTACAAGTTCTTGATCGTTGTCCATATATCAGCGGTCGACTTAGAATCTCTGATATGTGGGATAATATTGTCCTTAACAAACATCTTCAGTATAACTTTTGCTTTCGTTTCTCTTTTATCCCAATCTTGTTCTTGGGTCGTTGTTCCAGATCTCTGCTCATTTCCCTCAACGATCGACCATGCATTTACGCTCTCCAGCAAAGTTTGCATTTTAAATTTCCAGTTGGAGAAATTCGTTCCATCGAGTTTGCCAGACTCGTGGAGGTATGATTCTAAACTGTTGTTCATTTTCGCCCAACTGAACACTCCAATCGGCCACCACCGGGCAAGTCTGATCTGCTACCACCGAACAGATCAGGAACTTCACTGTGCCACCACCGGGCAAGTTCGATCTGCTGCCACCGAACAAATTAACAAACAAGCTCCAACACGCCACCACTGGGCAAAGGCGATCTGCTTCCACCGAACAGATCGAGGAGCTGCACTACGCCACCACTAGGCAAAAAACTGATCTGCTTCCACCGAGCAGATCACAGAGCTCTGATTCGCCACCACCGGGCAGGTCCGATCTACTACCTCCGAGCGGATCAAGGAACCTCAATTTGCCACCACTGGGCAAATCAAATCTTCTGCCACCGAGTAGAAATCTCCACGTGCCACCACCGGGCAACTCCGATCTGGCGCGCTTATCAGCCTCAAAACCGCGCCAATGGGCGCGTCTGTTCTAAAAAAAAATCATGCCAGTCGCTTGTTCTATTCTGTATTGGTGCGACTGTCTGCAAAAAATCCGCGCCAACTGCTGCTTCTTCTGAGAAAAAAAATTGTGCTCCAACCCTTTCTTCGGCTCAGAGATGATCAGTCATCTGAGACCCTTCGCTCCAGGTGTTACTGCAGTTCCACCTGATCACACAGATACATTTACATGCTCTCCTACCACTACAGATATGTAACTAATGATACATCCCTAAAAAATTTGAGGCTATCTCTACCCTAAGCTATGATACCAAGATAAAAATCAAACTTTGAATTAAATGAAGGAGTTGCAGCTCACAGGTGTGTACAACACCTGGAGACTGCACTCAAACAAAGAGGAGACTCTCTCTCCTTCACTCTACATTCCATCAAATGAATATTACATTATTAAATACATCACTGAAAATTAGGTAGTTGTGAACAACCTCATAAACTCTAGGAACAAATCCTAAACTAAGGAGATGCGTTACAACCATATAACCATTTCTCCATTAATACAAAATAATATTGATTATTTTTAACTTGTATCAACTACCAAGGTTCTGAATGGTTAATTACGTGAGCTTCTTTTCAAATTCTTAAATATGTTAAATCTATTCACCTAAAACCGCTTCTTCGTTGTCCTGAAGGGACTGGCCGATAAGTAAATCTGGGTTGAGATGATTTAGTTTTCCATCTGCTGATGGAATGATACATATTATTTATCCATGAGGATTTGAAGTTCTAAAGAGAGGGATGGGTTTTACATTTACAACAACAACAATGATTTTCTTCTTGATTTTGTCTTAGTTTAAATTCGTGTAACCATGAACTTTATTTACTGATGTGTATATTTGTACTCTTTCCTGGTTTATTAGGCATTAAACACTTGTATGCTACACAAATTTTCCTCTAACTAAGAACTAATCTCTACTGATATAGTGAAAGGTATTTCACTTTCAAGAATTATAATATATCGTCACTTAGCTTGTTGGTCGAAGCAGTCAAGTGTTCATTCGAGACAATCAGCTTTTAATTTGAAACAATCATACATTATTATTCAAAACAATCATATGTTTATTCCGGAATAGTCTTATGTTTACTCAATAAATCTTTTAATAAACATTATCAAGTTTAGATGATCTCATTCCATTAGCAGGAACTGTTATTTTCCATAATTTTCTAGACATCTTCTGATAATGCATTAGAATCATTCTGAAGATTTAAAGATCTAAATCTAAAATACATCTCTTTAAACATAAAGGAAAAAGAAACTTCTTAACATTATAGAAAAGAGATCCTACTAACAAAATTCATTCCACAACCATGTAGTATTAACAAGCTACGTGTTTGTTAGACTTATATACTAGACTTAGGTTCCAAAATTTATGGTTAGGGTCCCTCCACCCAACCAACAAGGTAATGGCGATTATGTCCAAACCTTCCCCTGTGCTTCTCTTCTCCAGAACAATTGCCTTTTGAAGCAGTTATAAATTCTTTGGCCTCAAGACTACACCTAGTCCAACCTAGAATCCTTTCGCAGATCCAACCTATGAAACCCAGACGTATTCCACTAGTTCTCGACCAGCTCTGGAAAAACCTCTTCGCAGTGTTCTGCTCTCCATTTTATTTTTTATTTTCCTCTGCTGAGTTTCCCCTTTCCTCAACAAGAAAAGAAAGGAAAAATAACTGCTCAACTGTTAATTGCCTGGTAGAAAAGGAATTATAAGGTTCCCTTCCGTAAATTCTAGGACTAGCTTAAAAACTTATTTACTATTTTTCCATTTATTCATTTCCAGCCACTACTTTAACCAAGTAATTATCAAGTTTAGTTATTGTCTGAGGTAAATATAAAATATTTACATTCACCTAAATGTGTCACAAGAAACAATCTAACATATTCAAATTGAACCATGAATAGTTAAAGATGCAAGAATTTCTAATCATGATAAATATGGTCGAAAACCTGATAAATATTGTTGAAAACCTATAATTAAGATCAAATTGAACAATGAATAGTTGAAGATGTAAGAATTTCTAATCATGATAAATATTGTTGAAAACCTATGATGAAGTTTTAAGGAGTTTGTATGTATTTAATATTAAGGAAAAGTTTAAATAAAGATGAAAAGCAATAATTACTTAATGGGTAAGACATAAAAGGAAACAAGTGTAATATGTAGGGTAGTACATGTGCAAAAAGTAATTGATAGCAAGATAATCTCCTTGAGAATAATTATAGGGTAGTATAATATAGAGTTGCTATTATATTAAAAAAGCGTGGAACATTCAATTAATTAAAATGGTGATCTACATGCTCATGGGCGTAGAATAGACAGTGACAAAGTGTTCTCTTAAGACACTCCGTGGTGAAAAGGTTGCTGGTTTGAAATCCTATGGGTAAAAATCCAGCTATGTTAAGGATTGGTGTGACCCATGCCAGTTGTGACCCCAAGTGATAATCATTAATTTATGGAAATAGTTGATTGAAATGATATAGACATATGCATTATCATGAAACATATTCTCATCAATATAAATAATGTTATTTGAAAAACCCTTATAACATTGAGGAATTAGATGATGTCAATCTAAAAGATACAAATTCCAATCAATACATGTCTATTTCTTAAAGGGTTCCATGCTAAAGGTCTAATTTGTTTGGATTTCAATATTTTACTTATTCTTGCAATTTACAAAGGTGGAATATTAAACTTAGATTAATAACATTATCATTAATATTTTATTTATTCTTTGCAATTTACAAGATTAAATAGATATACATAGTTTTAATTATACGAGTAACTTGTTACATCATATTAATGAAGCTTTGATTTCATTAAAAATATTTAAATTATGGTTGTTTTTTTCTTTTAACTTATCATTTTTATAAAATAATTAAGATGTGATATTTTCAAATTTATCAATATATTTATATTTTATTTATTTTTTACAATTTATAGAAAGTGGAATATTAAACTTAAATTAATAATGTTATTATGTTGATATCCATTCATCTTTGTCATATATAATTTTACTTAGATGAGTAATTTATTATATTACGTTGAGAATTATATTTAAAACACATGAAACTTTCATTAAGATATTATATGGTTGATTTCTTTCAAAACATTTGAAATTTGGTTATTTTTTAATTTGCTTATCTAATAATAGGAAATGTATATTTTTTTTTGTAAAATAATTAAGATGTAATATGTTCAAATTTATTTATATATTTATATAATAATGATTTATAGTTTATAAAAATATTGATTTTTAAATTAGTCATGGAGCTATTCAAGCTCTGTAGTGCTCAAGGTCTCATAATTTGCAACGGTCTAAAGAAGTGGCCCAATTCCAGCAAGATGACTTGCATCCATGGACTTGGTAGCAGCGTGGTAGACTACGTTATTTCTGATCTCCCATTATACAACGAAATAATAAATTTTGACATCTTAAACGACCACGAACCTGACTCTGATCATAGGCCTTTACTTATAACTCTCAATTTTGTCATGCATAGAGTTCCCATAGAAAATAATACCTACAGCCAAAAGAACTTAATATTTGATAGAAATAAAAATGATCTCTTTCTAAATGAATTAAAAACTAATTTGCTTCCTTTATCTAGTATAGACAACATAGAAGACCTCTATCATAATTTTACTACAACCCTCTCATATTCTATTAACAAGTTCTCAATTGAAGTTTCAAATAATAAAAGAAATAGCAAAACCAATCCATGGTATGACAAAGATTGTAAAAGTGCGAGGAGAGCAATTAAGGAAGCTGTTGATGAATCTCTTAAAATGGACAAGATAAAAATATACAAAGCCCTAACTAAAAGGAAAAAGAGGCAGTACATTCGTCAAAGACAAGAGAATCTCTTACACCTCTCTAAGGTAGCTCCTAAGAAATTTTGGAGGCAGATTCTGACTAGGAAGACTAAGGATAATAATAAAATTGCTCTTCACGATTGGAATTCCTATCTTAAAAAGCTTTATGAATTTCCAAATGTCATGGATAATTTGGAAACCCTGCTCACAACGAAAGAAGTTTTCTCTTTAGAAGACATTAATTTTGGGGTTAATCGCCTCGCTAATGGGAAAGCTAAGGACATTGAAGGTTACCAGGTGGAAATCTTAAAAATTGGAGGTCCTGTCCTCATCCCCCACATCCGCAAGCTTTTCAATCAAGAAGTCAAGCAAGGGTTCCCTAAACCTTGGACTGAGAGCCTCATTATCCCTATTTTTAAAAGTGGGGATACAAATAACCCCTCTAATTATCGGACAATTATGATCAACCCTCTCTTAGCCAAGTTGTATGGTAGTATTCTGGAAAAGAAGTTAAGCATATGGCTTGAAAGTGAAGGTAAGCGGGCTAAAGGCCAAGCGGGTTTCAGAAGGCATCACTCAACAACAGACCACCTTGTTACGCTTAGGATCATTGCGGAGGAATGTCATAATGATAAATCCAATTTATTTTGTTGCTTTGTGGACTTTAGAAAGGCTTTCGATACGGTTCCTAGATACAACCTTTGGAATAGGTTAGAAGAGCTAAAGGTTCCTCTTGAGTTGAGAGCTGCTGCTATAAGGTTTTACGAGAATGTAATTGCCAAGCTAAAGAGCAATGAGGGGTGGTCGAAAGATATTAAGTGTAACATCAGAGTTAAACAAGGTTGCCCCCTCTCCCCTACCCTATTTGGCATTTACATCGATAATCTCGAAGGTTATTTAGAGGAAGCAAGATGTGATGGCACAATCTTAGCTGGGATAGTCGTTATCCTTCTTCTATATGTTGACGATATTGTTCTTTTGGCAAGGTGCCCATCTGATCTTGATAAGCAACTCAAGCTTCTTAAGGTTTTCTGCTCTACCATGGGTATGACTGTTAACACTGACAAAACAAAAGTTATGATTATCAAATCCAAGAAGGACACTTATGCTAATTTTATGTATGACAATAATAACTTGGAGGAAGTGTATTCTTACAAGTACTTAGGAATTGATATTCATCACAAGCTCAACTGGAACCTTAGCATTGAGAAAAGGATTAATGGGGGGTGGAAAGCTTATTTTGGTCTTGAAAATAATTGTAAAACAACAAACCTCGTAATGTGGGACAAAAATAAGTCCCTCTTTGAAACTTTAGTCACTCCTGTTATCTTATATGGCTGTGAGGTTTGGGGTTGCAGCATCTCCAGAGAATCATGGAGAAAGATTGAGCAAATCCAGAAGCGTTTTATAACTTATAACCTGAAAATTAAAAGTAATACACCCTATCCTATTCTCCTTATAGAAGCATGTCTTTTCCCTATTGAGAGCCTAGCTATGCTTAGGTTTCTGTTGTACAAGCACAAACTCAATAACATAGACAATCATAGACTTCCTAAGCTAGCTTTAAATTCCAGGCAAAACCACCTAAGGCTCAATCGAGGGTGGCATAAAGACACAAGGGCCTGGTTAAACTATTGGGAGATCAACGAGAATGATGCATTGCAAAACATAAATAACATTAAAGATATTGTTACTTCTAAGTTCAAAGAAAAAATGTGGTGTGAGAAAGATTTAGATCAAAAGTATCTCTCTATTTTAACTAGCTCAAAGGACCCCCGTGGTAAATTCATGTGCTCCAGGGCCTTCCTCGGCGGGCAATTCAAACCCTCTTTCAGATCATCCATCCGCCCCGAGAACAAAGAAGCAGAAGGCAAGATGCGTTAGGGCTATCAGGAAGGAAACCACAGTCAGTTTCGGGAATTCGACAAGTTTCGAGGAAACTATGGCGCTCGCTTGCACCATCTTGGTGGGTCACGTGTGAGGACGCACATTCTCGGCGGACCGCTTGCTTCGATGGGTTAAGGAAATCTGGGGCTCCCTTCTCCCTCAGCTCCCTGAGGTTGAGGTACTCCCCCGGGGATGGTTCACCCTCCAATTCGCTAAGGAAGATCATACGAACATTGTACTTGAGAACTATTGGCACATTGAGACAGCTCCCGTACTCTTGAAGCGATGGACCCCTTTATTTGATCCTGAAAGGGAGCAGATCGCTGCTGGACCTCTGTGGGTAAGGTTACCTGGACTCCCCCGGCAATATTGGAATGAGGAGGCCTTCATCAAAATTGGAAACGCTCTGGGGACATACTTGGATCACGATCGCTCTTATGTAGATACTCGGAGAAGAACCATGGCGCGCATCCTGGTACATCTTGACACCAGGGAAGGATTAGAGGAGGACATCACCCTGCAATGGGGAAGGCACAAGCGCATTCAGATACTGGATTATGAGGGTGTTCCATTTCGGTGCAACCGGTGTCACCAGGTAGGGCATCTCTATAAGGATTGCCCTCTCAATAAACGCGAGAACAGCCCTCCTAAATATACTCCTATTGTTCCTCGAAGAACTGCGCCTCAGATCTCCCCGCCTCAGATGGTTACATCAACTCCACATGGAGCGCTTCATCATCCTCCGTCTACTACTGAGGGCACATCCACTCCTCCCATGACAAGAACAAGGGCAGCAGCTGCAGCAATTCAGAAATCAGAGAACATAACCAGACTGCTGACAAGCTTTCCAAGGAGGCCGCGGTGATGGAGAATGGGTTATGGGAAATCACTGAATTTTTGGATCAGCAGGAGCAGAAATACTACCATCGGCCATATATAGACCCGACATATCCTACTGCGGGTCAACAGGCGACATAACAAAACAGTTTTATGAGGATTTGACTGCACAACATGATATAATTTGAAATAGATTGAGGATTGCCAAAAATGGCACCAATTTTGCACAATTTTTGAAAATGTAACAGACAGATATACAACACAGACATGCAAATTTTTTGTGAAAATGTACAAAACAGTTGGCATATGCTTCAAAGCATCTACATATGTAATCTTTCATATTTATAATGAAATATTACGGATTTTTCCAGTGGAAAAAAAAACTAGCTCAAAGAAGAAAATTAATATAGCAAAGATTAGAACGAATTCTCATGAGCTCCATAGTAAAACAGGTCGTTGGGCAGTTCCTAAAACGCCATGGATGGAAAGGATCTGCCATATATGTGAGAATAGGAGCATCGAGGATGAAAACCACTTCCTCTTAGAGTGCCGTGCGTACAACCACATTAGATCTCAGTTTCACAATCTTTGTTACAATACTGACCTTCCTAGCCTTTTACAATGTCAAAATTATAGTGAGCTCGGGAGGCTTCTCTCCAAGCTTTTTGAGCATAGGAATAAAACCTTAAATCAAAATAAATAATTTGTTTATTTAGGTCCGATAGATCATTGTTTGGTCTCAGCGGACGTTAACCACCACCACCATCATCATCATCATCATGAAATAAAATAATTTGGTCTAATTTTTTTATGAATTAAAATATTTATTTAAAAAATAAATTTCTAATTCATCAAAGTTGTGAGCAAATTTTAATTTATAAATAATAAATATTTAAAAAATAATTAATAATTAATTTGTATGTATTTATTTCATTACTGAAAAGTCCTTTACCGTGTAATCAAATGTGATATTATTTTAATAATGTCGGATCAAAACATTTATATAAAATGTAATATTAAATATATATGTTATAGGATAATGTTATTGTAAAGAAATTTTGTTTTAATTATTTTGGTATTTATTTACAAAATATACTTAGAATCTAGTTTGATGAGATTAATGATGAGTGCTTCGCAACAATAATGATGTAGATTGAATATAAATTTATAAAAATAAAAAAGATAGAAACATCAAACTTGAGAAAGAATAATGGATGCTTAAGGGTAAGGCTATATGGATACAACCAAGGTGACAAAAATACCAAGTTTTGAGACATGTATGTTGTAGATAAAAGAGTTATTTATTTCTAGGCACCTAGTATTGCTACAATTATTGAACTAATAATTTTATCAAACTCATTTACTATTTGTTAATCATGAAGATAATTAGATGTTCATCAAGGAGATTACAAAAAAGGAAATACAACAATTTTTATAGATATTTTAAAAGGACACTAATTAGAGGCCGCATGGCTTTCTTATATAATTCTTTTTAGATTGTTGTGATTTCATAGAAGAATATTTAAGAAGATTAGTGGAGGCTACAAGAGCCACATTAGATTACAACACTATCTTTATAGCATTAACTCAAGAATACAGTGTGACAACCTTTGAACAAATAAATCCAATATCCTTATGCAATTCTATTTATAAAATTATCTCAAAGGTTAATATTGAGGAGTGAAAATATTTTTATCAAAACAAACCTATGGAGGGAAAACAAATTCACATCAAAATTGGGATCAAACAAGAATGTATTCACTCAATGAAGGTTAGCATTTAAAGATCAATGGTGATTAAAGTGGACCTTTCCAAATCATATGATAAGGTAGATTTACCTTAGACTTATTCTTATATGCTTTTATTTTTTGTTTGGGTTATGAGCTATATTACTTCACTATATTTGGATATCGTAATCGATAAGGTGGCATTCCAATCCTTAGACTAGGAAGGGGTCTTAGATAACAATATCCCTTATATTATCTCCTTTTCCTTTTAATGTCTCAAGTGCTAACCAGTTTAATATAGGAGGCTTAAAAAATTGGTGGTATTAAAAGGATAAACAATGGAACAACCTACAACATCACAAACCTATTTTTTGTAGATGGTATCCTAATATTTTTTTAGGGTGAAAGGAGGGTATTTTGTGAGGGCACAAGAAGGATAGTTGGTAATTTAAAATGTATATTGGATATATTTTGCAAAGAAAAAAGTATGATTATAAATCTTGAATAATCTCCTCCATCATTTTGAGGTATAACTCAACACTAAAAGGATTACTTTAATAAATTATCTATCTACCTGTTTATACACCTAGACCATTGATTGGCATGATTGAGATTATATTTGATGCCAAGCCTATATAAAATGTGTGACTAGCAATGGTTAATTGCCAAAGTGGAAAAAAAATCATAAACCTAGTGTCATCCTCTACTCTCAAGAGGAGGACATTTAGTACTAGTAAAATATGTAATATAAGTTATTCTAATATACTGGATATTACTAGCATGGGTATGGAAATGTGTGTTGGAGGCAATAAAAAGACTATATTACAAATTTATTTTGTGGTGTGTTCAAATAAGAGATTGTTTTGGCTTTATGGAAAAAACTAGCTATATAGAAAGAAAAATCCCATTATCTTATCCAAGGTACTTGTTGCAATCAATTTGTGGAGATTAATACAAGGAAAAGGGTCACAAGTTTAATTAATTAGGTCCAAGTACATTTCTCCCACTTCTATATAGGACTAGGTAAGGAATCTAACAAAACAAGTACATAATGCCTCAATATGGAAAGTTGTCAATTACAATAAGGAAAAGGGCCACAGGTTCAATTAATTAGGTCCTTGTACATTTCTCCCACTTCTATAGAGGACTAGGTTAGGAATATAATGAAAATTTGCATAATGCCTCAATTTGGAAAGTTGTGAATTCAACTTTTTAATTAGTAAAAAAATGGTTTGACAAGTTGGAAAAGGTGACAAAGTGAAAATTGGTCTAGATCCATGGATAGCTAGTAATGCATTGCATAGATTAATTTCTCATGAGATAATAAGTAAAGGATTTTGTATACTTGGATAGATTGTGAACTATGAGAGGTCTATACATTGGCAAAAAGAATGCCTAACCTGGGAGGAGAATATACCAGGGGGAGAGTATGCTAAGGCATGGAAGAATACACAAATGCATTAAAATATACTAATATCAAATAGGAGAAGATGATGACTAGTTGTTATTACTCAATTTAACTGGAATTTGTGTGTCCACACTCAGTTACTAATCCCTTGTTGAGGAAGAAGGGATTGATACTAGGTACAATGGTAGAGAACCATCTGGAAATTATTTTGGAAAAAAAAATAATGTGGTTGATTTTAAATAATATTGATACAACATGGCAGGTTCTATAAAAGAAAAACTTCAATGGACAATGTTGGTGTGGTTTATGTCAACAAGCATAAGAAAAAACTGTACATTTAATTATGGCACTATTGAAAAATGCAGCAAGAAATTATCAATTTGATTTTTCCTTGATTAAATTGAGAAAATTTGAATTTCCACATCAGTAGACATCTTGGATGCAATTAACTTGTGTGACATGGCTTGTGTTACCCAGTGTACTCAATAAATTCAAGTTAGATGGATTAGAGTTCAGTTAAGCATATGTGATTATTAATTTGTAGAAATCAATGTCAGTTATCTCAAGTTATTTTTTAGTTAAACTAGTTCTAACTGTTGGAGGAACTAATGGAAGGTTAGTTATACAGTGGGGCTTTAGTCTAACTCAGTGTTCATCCTGTTAACTAATCAATCAATCCAAAGTAGATAGTGCATGCAGATAATTTGAGTTCCCCAACTGTGGTGGAGATTCCAATGTAGTGTAACATCAGTTGTAGACTAGTCTTGAGTGTACACGTGTTGCATGCAGTCCGACGATCAACCTTGGGAATTGCACAATCCCTTTTCGAGAAATTCCTAAATAATAGGGGCCTAATTTATCAAGGAATTGCGCAAGGAAATAGGGGCTCAAGAAAAGGCATAAATTGACTAAGTCTGGGTCAGAGCTTCTACTTGAACAAAGAGATAAGTTATTCACTTGCAGATTGTTCTCAGTTGAGAAAAGCAATTGTAATACATCTCTATTCATCAGATTAATGCAAGTAGGCTGCATTGGGGTTTTTAGCATATTTCTTTCCCCAGGAAAACTATTGTGTGCATGTGTGTTATTTCTTATTGAATGTCTAAAAATTTTGTTCTAAATTATGAATTGAATTCCGCAGAGAAATAAAGTAGGTTTATCTTGTGATTTTGATTAAAAATTCACGAGAAATTGCAAATATACACCATAATTTCTACATGGTATCATAGTAGGATTCACATTAGAGCAGGAATTTCGAAGTTGTTTCTCAGGAGGTTCGAATTTGCAGTTTTGTGTAGCAGGATTTCCTCACCTTCAACGTGTTGAGGCTAGAGTATGCGTTGTAAGGTAGCTCTAATTTCATCTAATGGAAGGATCACATGGAGGTGATATTCAATGACAATGGATTGCTATAATACATCAAGAGAGATGTTGCAAAACCAATGGAATATGATGCCCAAAACCATGCTGAGTGGAAGAAAGATGAAGCCAAGGTGAGGATAATAATATTGGAGGGAGTACGAGACCACATTGTTAGTAATATCCATGGGAAAGAAACTCCTTATATAATATGACAGACATTGACAAATATGTTCCATAATAGCAGTGACCATAGGAAGTTGGTGCTCAAGGATAAACTTCAAAATATCAAGATGTAGAAGAATGACACTATCCCAAAGTATATGATCAGGTTCACACAAGTTTTTGATGATCTTGCAGGATTTGGTGTTACTATTTTAGATGATGAATTTGTAATCTTATCCCTTCTAGGCATTCCCAAGACTTGGCATAGATATCAAGATTCGATGAAACAGAGGGAGAAACTGCCAAATTGGGAATGCTTATGGTCTGATTTGGTATAGAAGGAAATAAGGTAGAATGTCAGAGATGGGATTTCATCCAAGGGTGAAGATGAGTTGGAAAGGGAAACAAAGGAAAATGGAAGAAATATCAAACCAAACCAGAGTCCAACCAAGGGGGAAAGAAGAAAGTTTTGTCCAAAATTAAATGCTTCCATTGTCATGAATTCAAGCACTATGACACAAAGTGTCCACAAAAAAAGGTAAGAAAGAAGACCCCAGGAGTAGCAGTAGGTGAACCCTTGGCTTCACAATTTGAGCTTGAATTTACCCTTATCTCATGCATGGCCATCACAGTGATGGGGAGCATGTGGTACTTAGAATTAGGTGCATTGTTCCACATGAAATGTGTAGAGAGTTTTTCAGTGACCTAGAGGAGAAATATCTCCAGATGCATATCGAGCTAGGGGATGACTGAGGGTACAAGGTGACCGGGGTTGGTACAGTCACCTTTCAGAGGGAGTTAGGATCCCCTATTAGGCTTAAGGATGTCATGTCTGTTCCAGGTCTATATAAAGATCTCATATTTGTTGTTGTTTGGAAGACCATGGTTATGATGTGATCTTCAGAAAAGGGAAGAAATTCCTGAGACACATAGCCACAGGGTAAGTGAAATATATCAGGGTTTGTGTGAATAACCTATATAAGTTAGATGTGGAAGATTGTGTTGTATTAAACACTAAGGCGAAGAAAGTGCAGGGTCGCGATGTCATTGAAATTTGGCACAAAAGACTTGGACATTTGCATCATGGCGCCTTAACAAATAACCACTAGCCTCCCCAAAGGAGAAATTGAGAAGCAAGACGTATGAAACTGATGTACCTTGGGGGAGTACAAAAAATCCACATTCCATGATCGAGATAGCAAAGCACATGTAGTCCTAGAAAGGATCCACTCTAATTTATGTGGACCTTTCTCGACAACCTCCACTGCCAGACAAAAATATTTTGTCATTTTTATAATGACGTCTTAAGGAAGTGTTGGATCTTCTTCATGTGGAAGAAATATGAGACATTCTCTAACTTTGTAGAATTCAAGGCACTAGTTGAGAAAGAAGCCGACAAGAAGGTGAAAGCTCTTAGGAGCGATAATGGAGGTGAGTACATGTCGAATGAATTCAATAATTTCTATGTGAAAGAAGGCATTCGACAAGAGTTGACAACAACCAACAACCCACAACCCACAATAAAATGGGGTGGCTGAGAGAAAGAACCATATCATTGTGGGAGATACCAGGGCTATGTTGGAAGACCAAGACCTACCTCTGCATTTGTGGTTTGAAGCATATAACACAACAGTTTATTTGCAAAATCGGGGTCCTCATTGGATTCTTGGTATGATTACACCAAACGAGGCTTTCTCGGGGAGAAAGTCAGATGTGTCACACTTCAGGATTTTGGAGCCTCTGTTTACTTCCATGTCTCCAAAGAATCAAGGAAGAAGCTTGAGTTGACATTAGAATTGGGGGTATTTGTGAGTTACACAAAAACTCCCCACAACTACCATGTGTACTTGTCATCCCTCAAAATGAAAGTTGTGTGGAGGGATGTAAAATTTGATGAGGAGAAATCCATGCGGTGCTCTCTTTGATAGGGAGCTCCAAATCCACTAGAAGAGGATATTTTAGCTCCAAAGGAGGAGCCTTGGGAATTTGTGGAGCAACCACAAGTAGAGGAGTAGAGAGTGGAGACATCCACTCAAGAAGACCATCCAGAGAAGGCAGGAAACAGACCATGGAAGTTGATAGAGTTGTGGAGGATGCGAGGGAGAATGTGGGATCTCCTTCAAATTTGTGCAACTAGATAAGGTCACCTGATTGCTCTAATGGCTAAGTTTGTAGAGACTGAGCCATCCTCTTTTGAGGAAGCAGATGAGAAACCTGCATGGGTCGATGCAATGGTGAAGGCATATGAATCCATTGTAGAGAAATGTGTTTGGGAAATGGTCCCAAGACCAACAGATAGATTAGTAGTGGGTTCAAGATGGATCTTCAAAGTGAAGTAGGCAATAGACAGAAGCATAGAAGAGTATACGGCCAAGTTTGCAGCCAAGGGGTACTCTCAGGTTTAGGGAATTGATTATGAGGAGAACTTTTCTCCTATAGAAAGGTACTCATCCATTAGATAAATTCTTGCATTGGTTGTGTGGATGGGGTGGAAGATCCATCGGATGGATGTAAAAACAACATTTCTCAATGGAGTTATTGAGGAGGAGGTGTACATCTAGCAACTATAAGGTTTTGATACATTTGATCGAGAGTATCATGTGTGCATACTAAAGCGAGCATTGTACAATCTCAAACAAGCACCTCATGCTTGGTACACTAGGATCGACACTTATCTCGTTGGTTTGAGATTCAACAAAAGTGAAGTGGATGCAAACCTCTATCACATCTTGGTAGAAGGTAAATTTCTTGTTATTGTCTTATTGATCTAATTTTAACTGGTGATGAGAAGCTAATAAAATCTTGCAAAGAGGACCTTGCAAGGGAATTTGAAATGAAGGACATGGGTCTCATACACTACTTCCTCAGGTTGGAAGTATGGCAAGGCGATGGGGAAATGTTTATGTCTCAAGGAAAACATGCAAATGAGATATTATATAGATTTTGCATGGAGAGTTGCAAACCCATGGAGACACCTCTAGAAACCAACTAGAGGAACGAGGATGCCACTTCAGGTGAAGAAGTGGATGCTACCATTTTTCAGAAGCTAGTGGATTCAATAATGTATCTTGTGAACACACGACTAGATATGTATTATGCAGTTAACCAACTGATCCAAGCTATGGTTAGGCAAACTATATTATTTTGGAAGGTAACTAAGCATGTTTTATGGTACCTCAAAGGCACTACCCAGTTTGGATTATGATATAGATAGATAGAGGGAGTGAAATTGTGTGGCATCACGGATGAAAATTTGGTGGGAAGTTCATCAGACCGAAAGACTACATCAGGTGGAATTTTCAGTGTTGGGTCAGCAGCTATTTCCTGGTACAACAAGAAGCAAAGATATGTGGTGTTCATCTCAACAGAAGCATAATACATGGCTACACTTCAAGTAGCATGTGAGGCAATTTGGATGAGAAAGATACTTGTTCGACCATTTGGTCAGATGATGGATCTAACTTTGATCTACTGTGATAATCAGAGTTGCATTAAGCTTAATGAGAATCATGTATTTCACGATCGATCCAAGCATATAGATATTTGATATCACCATTTATGGGACTATGTGCATAGGTGGATAATGTTTCTACAATACATTCCAACAGAGGAACAAGATGCTGACATTTTGACAAAGGCTTAGTCGAGAGGGAAGTTCAAGTTCCACAGGTGTAGGATAGGGGTGCTTGATAATCCCTTTCTTACTAAGAGGGAGTGTTGAAAAATGCAACAAAAAAATCTCAATTTGATTTTGCCTTGATTAAATTGATAAATTTGAATCTCCACATCAACATATAACTTTGATCCAGTTAACTTGTGTGACATGGCTTGTGTCACCCAATTTACTCTTTAAATTCAAGTTAGAGGGCTTAGATTTCAGTTAAGTGTGCATGATTTCTAATATGTAGAAATCAAGTTCAATTATCTCAAGTTGTTTTCAGTTAAAGAAGTTCCAACTGTTGGAGGAACTAGTGTAAGGTCAGTTGTGCAGTGGAACTTCAGTCAAACTCAGTGATCATCTAGTTAACTAATCAATCAACCTAAAATAGCTAGTGCCTGCAGAGAATTTGAGTTCCCCAACTGTGGTTGAGATTCCAAGGTAGTGTAACATCAATTTTAGACTAGTCTTGAGTGTATAGATGTTGCATGCAGTCTGACGATCAAACTTGGGAATTTCACAATCCATTTTGGAGAAATTCCAAAATAATAGGGGCCTAACTTCTGATTAAATTGTGCAAGGAAGCAAGGGCTCAAGTAGAGGCATAAATTGACTAAGTCTGGGTTTGAGCTTCTACTTGAGAAAAGAGATAGGTTATTCACCAGCATGTTGTGCTTAGTTGAGCAAAGAAATTGTAATACATCTGTATTCATCAAATTAATGAAAGTAGGCATTGGGGTTTTTAGCAAATTGCTTTCCCCAGGAAAACTATTATGTACATGTGTGTTATTTCTTATTGTATGTATGAAATTTTTGTTCTAAATTGTAAATTGAATTTTGAAGAGAAGTTGAGCAGGTTTGTGTCTTTTGATTTTGATTAAAACTTCACGAGTAGTTGCAAATCTGCACCATAATTTCTACAGGCACATCCATATATAAAAGAGGTTTTGAAACAAATGTAAAATATGGGGGTTAATAAATGCATGAGAAGTTGAAGATATAGAAGAAGGATTCAAATCATGGAACATAAAAGATGGAACAAAGGAGAAAATATCCCTTCTCTTAATTTAGTTTGGGGAGCATGGTTTGCTAGGAACCTTTTTTTTTTTAAAAGGAGGGTGCCCCACATCTTAAATTTTCTATCCCATCACTAAACATATTAAATTGTTACCCACATCCTTGGGATAAACCAAATAGGAAAGAGTTAAGTGAAAGGTAATCAACAATGATACACCATGGGCATACTTTGATAATGCCTTAGAGGGAATCTACCCTAAGGTAAGATCATGGTTACTTTTTATATTTACCAACAAATCATTTCATTTATTTCAATCTTGGAATTAGTTAGGAAACTAACAACTACTATGAATCAACGGCTCTCAAATTAGTTTTGTGATAAACATTTGGAGACTTACTTATCATTTTTTAGTGGTTGTGAAATGAAGCTACAATTAAATATTTCAATTTATATCCACTATATGATTATGTGTGATTTCAAATAATATATTTCTCACATACCCCTTTGTATTAAATATGTAAGTAAATGAACATGATAGTGGATGGAATATGTAACACCCCCTCCTCCCAGGTCCACCCAAGAAATTGACCAGTCAGGTTAAACATGCGACGAAAGAGGTCACTATAAGGGATTCAACTTCCTTGGTGACCTTAAGGAAATGGAATTGACAGAACACCTTAAATAAAACCATCCACATCAGTAACGACACCCCTAGGAGACATGTCAACCACTCAGACATCCCGTCCCTGAGTCCCACTGATGTTTTAAGCCTTTTAAGCCTTGGTCACTCTCATGCTATAGGCAAGAAAACATCCAGAAGCAAAAGTCACTCTCATAGGCCTATGTGACAGGGTCCTTAGACTCTTTTCAACAGACCTATGCGAACATCCCCTAGATTTGAGCCACGTTTCTAGCCCATAATCTCAGTCTCTTCCCAGAATTTGTTACAACCTCCAGAATCCATCAAAGACATGATGACATGATAATCAAATAAAAATTCAACCTCAGGACTAGGCTTGAGCATCCCCAACTAAGATTGACATTATGTCAAACACTTGGCATCAATGCAACCTACAGGTCTAGGATACAAGACAGGGCATAAATGACTGAAAGAACTTATGAAACATAGCCAGAAGGATCACCACCTTCTCCATTGAACTATTATATCATCAATTAGGTCTTGCATTCGTCCATTTAACAATTACAAGTAATTACATGAAATAACCATGACATGAACCAGTCATATAACCATGCTTATAAACAACATAAGACAATATAAACATCAGAGATATGACAACCAATAAATCCACATATAAACCAGTGCAAAAGTAAGCGAAACTTAGCTTTTATTAATCATAGGAAAATCCGACCAGGTTCAGGACTTCCACATCCCACCCGACCATAGACATGGTTGAACCAAATCTCTCTTTCAGCTAGTCACTCCCGTGCCATATTCCAAGCATGAATGTGGGATATCATAGAAAAACCAATCCAAGAACAAGCAAGGGAATCTAGAGGTTAAACCACCTCCACCCTCATCAAACCGTGATCAGACCAAAACCGGTGCTCCCATCACAACCAAACTGAACTTGGAATACCATGCGAAATCCATCACTATTGTTGAGGAATTTTCTGTCTCTTTATCTCTCAGGCTTTACGAGAATCCAATCTTGGATTACTAGGCCCTAAATCAAGACCATACTCTCAGGCTTTACTGCAATCCAAACCTATATCACTAGACCCTAAACCCAGAATTCTCCCTCATGCTTTACCATGTATCCCGCCAAAATCAGTCAAGGGATCACTAGGCCTTTGGGAATGAAACTTGAGGCCACCTCCGCCCTAGATTCTGAAATCCATCCGAAAAACTAAAGCTCAAAACTGAGATAAATATCCCAACATACCATGGAATCCAGAACAAGGAAAGGCTAGGTTGAAAGCCACTATCATAACTTGGCAAAACCATGCCATCGACAACAAGAGAACCATACACCAACATGCAAAGCCATGCATGTCCAAACCATTTAGGAAATAACACATGCAAAAGGTTACCTACAAGTATTTCCGCTGAGGCTGCTTGATCCTGCTCTTCTTCCTTGATCCTTTCTTTCCTTCCTTTCCTTTTTCTTTCTTTTCCTTCCTTGATCCAAATCTAGAGTTCTCCAAGAAATCTCTAAGTGAACAAGAGTGAGAGAGAGAGAAAGAATAATGAGAGAGCTCCAAAATTGAACTAACAAAATGTTACCAACTAATCCCCTAATGCCTTTTTATTAATGAGACCTCTATTTTCTTATTTTCCGTCATTTCCTCCTCACATGCAACATGTGACCTTTCACTTTAATTTTCTCCTAGTTTCCTTTATTTTCATAAATAAATGTGCCAAAAATGCCTTTTTTCCTTTTAATTCCTTTGCCTTAGCCTTTGCCAATTTTCCTTAGCCAAAACACACATCTAGTGATGTCCACTAGGATGTCTTTTCCCAACATTCAGCTTGGAATATGTGTCCCTTAACCGTGGTCTTATTTTTCCTTTATTAACTTTTATTACATGGAATTTTCACAAGGTATGTTACAGAGCCCTTCCCCTTGGGGAACATTGTCCTCACTGTTAAACTAGCCCAAGACCTCAACAAGACTGCTGAAAAGCAAACATACCACCCATGGAGCTTTATAATTTAGCTCATTGCAGTATTTACAATGAAAGTCCTACTCAAAAGCAAAACATCATGACAACATGACAAGATAACAACCATAATAACATGACACCCATATCGCTTATTAGAGATTTATAACTTAGCTCATGGCGGTATTTACATCCATATACACATATATATACATATACCAAAACATTAGCAAAACATTTTCCAAACATATACCAACATCAAACCAAAACTGCTTTGCCTCAACTGACAAACAATGAAGGATACAGGGTCCGCATATGATCTTCCATCTCCCATGTATCTTCTTCAGGTGCAAAGTGGTTCCATTGCACTTTAACTTGCTCAATGGCTTTGTTCTTGAGCACGAGATGTTTAAACTGCAATATGCACTGAGGCTCTGGCTGGAACTCTCTTTCTTGCTCCACCTGTAGTGTAGACCAATCAATAACATTATCAACATCCTTTATATACTTCTTAAGCAATGAAATATGGAAAACATCATGGAATTTCACTATTGGAGGTAGTGCAAGTAGATATGTCACCGGTCCAATCCTTTGAAAGATCTCGAAAGTCTCGCAATACCGTGGTGCCAACTTAGCACATGAACCAATCCTCAAAGAGATTTTCTTGGGATTGATGCACAAATACACATGCTCCCCAACCTAAAACTCCTTGAATACCCTGTGTTGATCCGCATAACTCTTCTGTCTATCTTGTGTTGCCTTTAGATTCTTCTTTATAAACTGCATTTCTTGCTCCATGTCTGCCAACATATATGGTCCAATAAGTACCCTGTTCACTCGATCACTCTAGTTGATGGGAGTGTTACAAATCCTCCCATACAATGCCTTGAAATGACTCATCCTCAATGACTCCTGATAACCATTTTTGTATGCGAACTAAACCAATGGAAGATAATCCTCCCATTTCCTCTGCTAATGCATCACATACATCCTCAACATATCCTCCAAGATCCTATTGACCCTCTCTGTATTTCCATCTATCTGTGGATGATAAGATGTATTGAAGGTCAACTCTGTACCCAAACCTGCAAAATAGCTCCTTCCAAAACTTGGAAGTGAACTTTTCATCCCTATCTGACACAATCTTCTTTGGAACACCATGTAGTCTCACTATCTCTCTGATGAACACTTGTGCTACCTCACTGGCTAAGTATGTAGTCTTTACTGGAATGAATTTATCTACCTTGCTGAACTTGTCAACCACAACCATAATAAAATCATGTTGCCTCACTGTCCTTGGAAGACATGTGAAGAAATCTATGGAAATGACCTCCCATTTCCATTCTGAAATCGCTATAGGTTGTAGTAAACCACCTGGATGGATGCTTACATTCTGCCTTTACTTTTTGACAATATAAACATTTAGCCATGAACTCTGCCACTTCCTTCTTCAGATTCAGCCAATAGTAGAACTTATTCACCATTGTCAATGTCTTCTGATATCCTAGATGACCTGAGTATGGCTTGACGTGAAACTCCCTCAAGATGAGCTTATTGAGCTCACTACAATTTGACACATAGATCCTGTCTCTAAACCTCACCAAACCATATTCCATGATATGATAGTTTACATCCCGATCACCTGTACCTGTACCTGTGCTTTGTTGTAACCTGTGCATGATCTCCATGTATTTTTCATCTTGCTGTCCTGCTTGCAAGATCTTATCATGTAACTCTGTCCCAGAAGAGCTCATAACTGCTATATGATTTATTTGTACCTTCCTGCTAAGAGCATCTGCAACACGATTATCCTTCCCTTTGATGTACCTGATCTCGAAGGTGAACTCACTAAGGGTAGGCAACCATCTAGCTTGCTTGCCATTTATATTTGGCTGTTCAAACAAATACCTCAACCCACTATGATCACTCATCAATGTAAACCTCCTGCCCAGAACATAGTGTCTCCACATCTTCAATGCATGTATGATCGATGCTAGCTCAAGATCATGCGTCGGGTAGTTCTTCTCGTTCTCATTCAGTTTCTGTGATTCATAACACACTACCTGCCCTTCTTGCATGATAACTCCACCAAGTCCTCTCTTGCAAGCATCTGTACATACTACAAAATCCTTGTCTAGATCAACAATCTTTAGCACTGGTGCATGTGTAAACAACTAGTTAAGCTACTCAAAACTAGCCTCAGATTCTTTTGTCCATTCAAACTTCTTACCTTTTCGCTACAGTGATGTGATAGGATATGAAATGTGGGATAACTTCCTGATGAACCTCCTATAGTAATTTTCCAATCCCATGAATTATCTCACCTCATCCACATTCTTAAGAGCTTCCCACTCCATGATAGCCCTTACCTTTTTTGGATCTACTGTTATGTCGTCCTTGGAGACAACATGCCCCAAGTAATGTACCTCAGTCTGAAAGAAGCTACACTTGCTAAGTTTAGCATATAACTGATGCTCTCTTAGCAATTTCAACACTGTTGCTAAATGCTCAACATGTTCTTCCTCATTCTTAGAATATACCAGTATGTCATCAATGAATACAATAACAAACTTGTCTAGATAAGGACACAACACACTATTCATCAAACACATAAATGTAGCTAGAGCATTATTCAAACCGAATGGAACAACAAAAAATTTATAATGCCCATACCTAGTCCTGAACGTAGTCTTGAAGATATCCTCTTCCTTGATGCATACATGATGGTATCCTGATCTCAAGCCGATATTAGAGAAAACTTTTGCTCCCTTCAATTGATCAAACAAATCAAGAATCCTCGACAATGGGTACCTGTTCTTGATGGTTACTTTGGTCAAATGCATGTAGTTAATGAACAATCTAAGAGTACCATCTTTCTTATTTACGAATGACATTGATGCACCCCAAGGCGATATACTCGGCCTAATGTACCCCTTTTCCAACAGTTCCTTGAACTGCAACTTTAAATCAATCAACTCAGGTGTGCTCATCCTGTAGGGTGTTTTTGATGCTGGAGATGCCCCTGGCACCAATCAATAGAAAATTCTACCTCCCTGCGAGGTGGAAAATCTGTATTGTCCTCGGGAAATACTGTTGGAAATAATACTGAGAGGCGGGTGGGGGTGAATCAGTATTAGCAAATCAATAACTTTTTCATTTCCATAATCAGATTCATATACGCTACTTTAGTTAAGGGAACCCACGTGTACACACAACTGTGTTCAATGCAACTAGCGTATATCTAGTAAACTTATGATTTAGTTAATTCATCATATGTTGATCTTTAATCAGTGCATCAGAACTTCATTAACCATATAAACAGTAACCAAGTGCAGTAAAAACAAAACAGATCATCACACTTAAGAAACACACATGAACACCATGATATAAGGCCATGATATAAGGTGGAAACCCAATGCGGGACAAAAACCACCTGCTGTTGTCTTCCTTTTAATATAAGAAAAACCTGTTTACAACCTTATACTAGCGCAGACTCATACCAGTATGCAGGCACCCACCTGCAGAAGGCTACAACCTTCTCTCATTTTCCAGCTGCTACTGGAAGGGAGCTACAACCCCCTAGCTCTTGTACTAGTCGATATATTTAATAGTACGTAGGCACCGGCCTACAGAAGGCTACAACCCTCTCTCGTTTTCCAGCTGCTACTGGAAGGGAGCTCCAACCCCCTAGCTCTTGTACTGGCCGATATGTTTACCAATACGTAGGCGCCGACCTACTGAAGGCTCCAACCTTCACTCTTCCTCCAGGGACCACGTTTCATAAATTTTCAGACTGGATACTCCTGGAACACAACACCATAATCTGAAGGCCACGTTTCATCCAATTTTCATACTGGACCCATCAACAACATTGAAGCTCAAAATCAATCACCACTACAATACAACCATTGCATCAACCAATCATTAAATTCTGAATCACCCAACACTGAATCACTGAAGACCTATCACCAGAACACAGAGCAGAACCCAGAACTCTGCAACAACCACTAGAACCAACTACAAATTCTAATATCACATTTCATAATGTATACGCTACTCTGATGAACCGAACCAACGTGTATACGCACTTTTACCAAAGCGAACTCGTGTACAGATCTGCAAATACTAATTTATAAACTTCACAACTATTTCAGTATTCAGTCATACCCAGATCATAACATTTATAGAATAAAACATGCGTCAGTATTCAGATCTAGTCTATCCATGATCAAACCACATAATGATAATACATTCCAAGCCTTGTGATCCCAATCCATCATCCATCATCATCCACATAGGTGCATCCTTGGTTCAGATCAAGAAAAGCATCACAAACCCATAACCTGCATACTGGATCTCCCACTCCATCAGATATTTAATACTTGCACACCTTGGCCTAATGATATTCTCCTCCCTATATAGTTTTAGGCCTTTCTCAATACCATGGACCAAAGTCACTTGGGACCAATACCTTGGACCAAATACCTAGGGTCAATACCTCGGACCAGATACCTTGGACCAATACCATGGACCAAAATACCATGGACCAAATACCTCAGACCAAAACTTAGTTTTCCAACATGTACGCGCCTTTCCTTCTGTGAAACTGTGTGTGTACATTATACGCTTCTTTTGGTCTGTTAACCCGTGTGTATACACACATTTATCAAGGTGAAGCTGCGTATACCTCTCTCTGATCATTAATTCTTTGCTATTGAACTTTTGCACTATGATCTATCATTTGAGTAAGTTGCCATCAAGGACAACACCTGTATTATAATGCCAACAATCTCCCCCTTTGGAATTGATGGCAACAACAACACCAAGTCACTCTCCCCCTTTGAAATCAAGGGCAAAGGGCGAACCAAGATATTCTCTCGCTTGATATACATTATGCTGTCCATACTCCCCCTGAGGACATGCTAAAGTCTCTGATTGAGATCCCCCTTTGTACATGCTAAGATGTACTAAGCCATCCTTGCTCCCCCTGAGCACATGGAGAGTTTGCAAAAATATTTTTCAAAAGAATAACATGACTCTACATCTCAAATAAGTGAGTATGATCTTCCAATCACCAATGAATCATACATACATCAATCTCCCAACCAAGTGGGGATATACCATTTTTGACTCATCCACCCAACCAAGTGGGGATATACCAAATGTTTGTACATGACTGAAATAAACATTATTACGTCATCTTCCCATGCATAGTGGGGGTACAAATTAGGTCTTTGCATGACCTTTACATCAAATGATATACATGACTTTATACCAAAGACCTAAACAAAACCATGATAGTCATCAACTATCATACACCATATATGATCTGCACCATAAGCATCTGTCCACAACATCTATACCTATAACTTGCAATACCATTCTCTTGACCAACCAAAAATCAGTATCAAGATGTATCATTTAGCCACATAAGCATCATCACCAAGGACTTCTAACCATAATTCCAACAATGCATTATTTGAAGCATATGCTCCCCCTGAACCTGTTCCATCTATTCACTGTTAGATCTGATCATGCATATATCAACAAGAAGTATCAAGGCATCATCATCAATCAGATATACATCAAGTTAACTTGTGAGGATCAAAAGCACTTCTAAATAACATCTTATGAGTACCAACACATTTCCACACATCATCAGCAGATTGTAACCATCATCAAACAGAGCAAATAATTGACTAAACCATATCAATTCCCTTTTCCTGAGTCTGTCCCATTGCTTTTCCTCAAACTAACATATACATGACTGTGCAGCTTTGAACTCGCGTATATATGCGACTTGTCTTCATGAAACTTGCGTATGAGATTTGGAACACTGAAGTTTCACACTTTCATCTCCCTTTAAGTCTGTCATGTCTGTACATTGTGCTATGCCACATCTTTTTGACTGTACTTCCTTCTTCTTCCATATCTTCGAGTGTGATGATGTTTTCTCCTTTTGGTATGGTGCCCGTACTTTGTTCCTGCATTCCTTTGCTATATTTCCAAACTTGTTACATGTATAACATCTTACATGTTTCATATTCCTTCTGTAGCAGTCAACGGCTTTGTGACCAAACATATTGCAAGCAAAACAATATCCCTTAAAGTACCTGGAACGTGATGATCTTTCTGTGTGACGGTCTTGAACCATTCTACTTTTGCATCTGGCTGCAACATGTCCAAAATTATGACATATGAAACATTCAACATTATTCATCGGAGGAAATAACCGTCTATCACTTCCACAGTTAGGAGTAAAAGATTTTCTTTGAAAAAATTCTTTCCTTGGTTGTTGATGGGGTTGACCTCTTATCTCCTTGTTAAGTATTTCAGGTTTTGCATTAGAGTTCCTTGCCTCACCCTGTGAGCTAGATTCACCTTCAATAGATTCATAAAAACCAAGACCAGTTTTGATAGCAGGAGACCTTTGACTACTAAGAATATCATCCAGAATCTTAGTACTGTCTTGAAATCGTAACAGTTTATCTTTTTCTTCTAATTTACTTTTTAAGATATTTACCTCAACTTGATGTTGTCCTTCCTTTTCCAGATGTTGCTTCTTCAAGATTTGTGCAGCCTTTCTTCCTTCTTCCACTTGTTGCCTTAATTTGAGAATCTCATTTTCTTGTTCTTTATCTGGTTGAGGTAGTTCTTCATTATGCTTATTTTTTAATGATATCACTTCATCCTACAACATTTGACGTACTTTGAAGGCACACTCTAGCTGAGCTTTTAATCTGGAGACTTCTTCTTGGAGGGCACACTACCTTTTGTTAAATAGATCTTGTTGATCTATGATTTTATCTGATGCTTCATTTGCTTGTTCATCTTCAATCTGAGGTGATTCAGAATCTGAATACTTGCTTACATCTAATGACCAACTGTCATTGTTCCTTTGAGCTGTCTTCTTCTTCTGAGGCACTTTCTTCTTTAGCTTCTTTCCCATTTTTCCTTCAAGCGATCAAGCTTCTACCAAAGGACTTGCTCTGATACCAATTGTTGGAAATAATACTGAGAGGGGGGGGGGGGGGTGAATCAGTGTTAGCAAATCAATAACTTTTTCATTTCCATAATCAGATTCATATACGCTACTTCAGTTAAGGGAACCCGCGTGTACACACAACTGTGTTTAATGCAACTAGCGTATATCCAGTAAACTTATGATTCGGTTAATTCATCATATGTTGATCTTTAATCAGTGCATCAGAACTTCATTAACCATATAAAAAATAACCAGGTGCAGTAAAAACAGAACATATCATCACACATAAGAAAAACACATGAACACCATGATATAAGGTGGAAACACGATGCAGGACAAAAACCACCTATTGCTGTCTTCCTTTTAATATAAGAAAAACCTGTTTACAATCTTGTACTGGCGTAGACTCATACCAGTACATAGGCACCCACCTGTAGAATGCTACAACCTTCTCTCATTTTCCAGCTACTACTGGAAGGGAGCTACAACCCCCTGGCTCTTGTACTAACCGATATATTTACTAGTACGTAGGCGCTGGCCTATAGAAGGCTACAACCCTCTCTCGTTTTGCGGTTGCTACTGGAAGGGAGATCCAACCCCCTGGCTCTTGTACTAGCCGATATGTTTACCAGTACATAGGCGCCGGCCTATTGAAGGCTCCAACCTTCACTCTTCCTCCAGGGACCACGTTTCATAAATTTTCAGACTGGATACTCTTGGAACACAACACCATAATCTGAAGGCCACGTTTCATCCAATTTTCATACTGGACCCATCAACAACATTGAAGCTCAAAATCAATCACCACTACAATACAACCATTGCATCAACCAATCATTAAATTCTGAATCACCCAACACTGAATCACTGAAGACCTGTCACCAGAACACAGAGCAGAACCCAGAACTCTGCAACAACCACTAGAACCATCTGCAAATTCAGATATCATATTTCATAATGTATACGCTACTCTGATGAACCAAACCAGTGTGTATACGCGCTTTTACCAAAGAAAACCCACGTAAAGACCTGCAAATACTAATTTATAAACTTCACAGCTATTTCAGTATTCAGTCATACCTAGATCATAACATTTGCAGAATAAAACATGCGCCAGTATTCCTATCTAGTCTATCCATGATCAAACCACATAATGATAATACATTCCAAGCCTTATGATCCCGATCCATCATCCATCATCATCCACATAGGTGCATCCTTGGTTCAGATCAAGAAAAGCATCACAAACCCATAACTTGCATACTGGATCTCCCACTTCATCAGATATTCAATACTTACACACCTTGGCCTAATGATCTTCTCCTCCTTATATAGTTTTAGGCCTTTCTCAATACCATGGACCAAAACCACTTAGTACCAATACCTTGGACCAAATACTTGGGGTCAATACCTTGGACCAGACACCTTGGACCAATACCATGGATCAAAATACCATGGACCAAATACCTCGGACCAAAACTTAGTTTTCCAACATGTATGCACCTTTCCTTCTGTGAAACTGCGTGTGTACGTTATACGCTTCTTTTGGTCGGTTAACCCATGTGTATACACACCTTTGTCAAGGTGAACATGCGTATACCTCTATCTGATCATTAATTCTTTGCTATTGACCTTCTGCACTATGATTTGTCGTCTGAGTAAGTTGCCATCAAGGACAACACTTGTATCATAATGCCAACAAATACATCTTGAAACTGCTGCAAAACTGGGTACCTGCTTAACACATCGACATCCTCAACCTCTTACCCTATCACTAGAAATGTGTACTGCAAACATCACACAACCTTTTCTGCAACTACACTTAGCCTGAATAATGGTAACCATCTTCATTGATGTAGGATTATTCTTTCCCTGCAAAGTTCTCTTTTCCCCACTATCATCGACACACTCAATGGCCTTGTCAAAGAAATCCGCCTTGGTTCTGTGAAGGTATATCCAATCCATACCCAAAATCATATTATACGATCCCAATGGAAATACATTAAAATGTGATGTTGTAGGCATACCATTTAGCTCAAATGCACAAGCTCTCACCCAATGGTGAACTTGCTTCTTTGTACCTGTATCCAACTGTACCAACCAAGATTTTGCATGCACTTCTTTTCTCAAACCACACTTATCCACCATGTTAGGATTAATATAACTATAGTTAGATCCAGGACCAATCAAAATAGAAACAACTTGATCACAGAGCTTACCATCCATATCAATGATCGATGCTTAATGATCTGCCTGCATGTTGTCCAAAATTGAATAGATCTGAGGAATGCTATGACCAACATCACCAACTATATGTGCCTCCTGAGCACCATAGATCTGGGGTCTACCACCACTATGATAATGTGCACAATCCATCTTATGATTATCCTTACCACATATCCAACACTGCAATGGTTCCCTACCACTGCCTCTAGCTTGCTGCTATCCATGTCCCTTCTCAGTTGTATTGAATCTCTTGTAAGGAACTACATTTTCTTTCTCACTTGCATATTGAGGTCTTCCTCTCTTTGGTGGACATTTTCCTTTAGATTTCTCATTTCTTTTCAAGTCACGCTTAGGCTCAAATTTGCGCTTCAATTGCTCATAAGAATGTTTCAACTTTCGGATGGCCTCCTCCAACAATCTAGGCTCATCGAACTCAATCTGATCTCTATATGAAACTGGCAGTCCACTGATGAATATTTGAACCTTGGCCTTCTCCTCGTTGAGGTAAGGAAAATATCTCAACAGCTCCAAAAACCTGCTAGTATACTTATCATCTGTCATGGAACCCACCTCCAACTCATAAAAATCCTTAGCCCTGTCATCATAGTACCTTTCTGACAAGTACTTCTTCTTGAAGAGCCTTTCAAATGCATGCCAAGTCAAATATTCCTCATGTAATCCTTTTACATTCTTCACGTCTTCCCACCAAATATTTGCTTTAATTTAAGACTGAAAGTGGCTGTATTTTCTTTCATGTTTTCTGAATAATCATGCAATCAAAAGAATTTCTTTATACCAAGCAACCATGCCTCTGCATCCTGCGATTTATTCATCTCTCCATCAAAGGTAGGTGGTTTTTATTTCTTAAATTCACCTCACAGGTATCCCCTATCACTCCTCCTGTATGGATGATAAAGATGACGATCATGATGCCTATTAGAACCAAATCTGGAATAATACTTGTGTTAATCACCTCTCCTATCCGGAGTGTCCAACAACCTGCGATCTCTCATCGTGTTAGATCTATCCAAACTATGTCTACCAGGAGACCTACTGTGATTTTCCCCATTAGTTTTGTCCTCCGATCCATGGATGAACTGAAGTGGTCCCTATCGCTAAAAATTTGACAAACTCTGAAGTAGTATTGCATTCACCTCTACTTGTTTCTCTTGTGCCTGCATGATTTTGTCATTTTCTACTTTGCAACTCCTTATTTCTTCCTTCATGCTTCTCAATGTGTCTACAAGATCAGAAGAGTAACCCACACCCCGCTGCCCATTTGATGCATAGGGAGATTCTATGTAGTCTACCACCTTGCTAGCCATTTGATCTCTTTCTTGCAAGGCATACTATGTCAGCTAAACCAAATCATAATAAACCAGCGTACCTTAGCATAATTCGGGGAGGATACCTTGTCTGCAAGATCATACAATCAACATGATACACGTATAACATAATCATAACAAAATATATTCATATATCAAATAAATGCATCAACACATAAACGTCATTCTAGTTGGGGTTCAACCATGAATGCAAGGCCATATCAATAATGCATGCTATGACCTCATGCATGACAACAACCATCAATCCATTTCACACATTACCACATCCAACTTATCAACATGCATAAGAAATGCCTAATCAACTACACATATGTATGAACGCATGTGGTCGAGCATAAGCGATCGATTCTTGTAACCAACTTACAAGAATGATACATGTAATCAAAACATTAAAGAATGCACCTGATATACAAGGATGTAGTCAAGCGACATATAATCAACATGTAAGTGACATATAACTATATGAAACCAGACATATGCTTCCGATGATACATTCGAAAAAATCACATCAAGTTCCTCATGACAACCTTACTACAATCATGATCAACACGATGCAATGCAACAAGCACATGGAATGAAAGTGTAAGAGACACACATGAAACTGACATGCATGCATGACCAACACTTTCACCCAAGGAGAGTGCAACCACGCTCTGATACCAATCTGTAACACCCCCTCCTCCCAGGTCCACCCAAGAAACCGACCAGCCGAGGTAAACATGCGACGAGAGAGGTCACTATAAGGGATTCAACTTCCTTGGTGACCTTAAGGAAATGGAATTGATGGAACACCTTAAACAAACCCATCCACATCAGCAAAAGCACCCCCAGGAGACATGTCAGCCACTCAGACATCCTTTCCCTGAGTCCCATTGATGTTTTAAGCCTTTTAACCCCTGGTCTCTCTCATGCTATAGGAAAGACAATGTCTAGAAGCCAAAGTTTCTCTCACAAGCCTATGTGCTAGCATCCCTTGACTCTTTTCAGCGGACCTGTGCCATCGTCCCCAAGACTTGAGCCACTTTTCTAGCCCAAAATCCTGACCTCTTCCCATAACTTGTTACAATCTCCAGAATCCATCAAAGACATGATGCCAAGATAGAAAAAATAAAAAATCAACCTCAGGATTAAGCCTGAGCATCCCCAACTAAGACTGACATTTTGTTAAACACTTGGCATCAATGCAACCTACAGGTTTAGGATATAAGACATAACATAAATGACTAAAATAACTTATGAAACATAGCCAGAAGGATCACCACCTTCTCCATTGAACTATTATATCATCAACTAGGTCTTGAATCCATCCATTTAACAATTACGAGTAATTACATGAAATAACCATGACATGAACCAATCATATAACCATGCTTATAACCAGCATAAGACCATAAAAATATCATAGATATGACAACCAATAAATCCACTCATAAACCAGTGAAAAAGTGAGAGAACTTATCTTTTATTAATCATAGGAAAATCCGACCAGGTTCAGGACTTCCACGTGCCACCCAACCATAGACATAGCTGAACCAAATCTCTCTTTCAACCAATCAGCCTAGTGCCATATTCCAAGCATTGATGTGGGATCTCATAGAAAAACCAATCCAAGAACAAGAAAGGGAATCCAGAGGTTAAACGACCTCCACCCTCATCAAACCGTGATCACACCAAAACTGGTGCTATGATCACAAGAAAGCCAAACTTGGAATGCCATCTGGAATCCATCAATATCCTTGAGGAATTTTTCATCTCCTTGTCTCTCAGGCTTTGCCGCAATCTAATTCCAGATCACTAGGCCTTAACCGAGACCAACCTCTCAGGATTTAGTGCAATCCAAACTTGGATCACTAGGCCCTAAACCTAGACTTATCCCTCAGGCTTTACCATGTATCCCACCAAAACCGGTCAAGGGATTCCTAGGCCTTTGGGAATAAAACTTGAGACCACCTCCACCCCGGATTTCGAAATCCATCCTACAAACCAAAGCTAAAAAATGAGATAGTCATCCCAATATACCATGGCATCTAGAAAAAGACAAGGCTAGGCTGAAAACCACTGTCATAACCTGGAAAAACCATGCCACCGACAGCAAGAGAACCATACACAAAATTTCAAAGCCATGCATGTCCATACCAACTAGGAAATCACACATGCAAAAGGTTACCCACAAGTATTCTTGTTGAAGCTGCTTGATCTTTCTCTTCTTCCTTGATCCTTGCTTTCCTTCCTTTCCCTTTGCTTTCTTTTCCTTCCTTGATCCAAAGCTAGAGTGCTCCAAGAAAACTCTAAGTAACCAAGAGTGAGAGAGAGAGAGAATAATGAGAAAGCTCCAAACTTGAATTGAAAGAAGGTTACCAATTGATCCTCATAATCCTTTTATTAATGAGGCCTCTATTCTCTTCATTTTCCATTATTTTCCTTCATTTCCTCCTCACATGCAACCTGTGCCCATTCACCTTACTTTTCTCCTAATTTCCTTTATTTTCATAAATAAATGTGCCAAAACTGCCTTTTTCCCTTTTAATTCTTTTGCCTTAGCCTTTTCCAATTTTCCTTAGCCAAAACACATATCCAGTGATGCCCACTGGGATATCGTTGCCCAACATTCAGCTTGGAATAAGTGCCCCTCAACTGTGGTCTTATTTTTCCATTATTACTTTTATTACATGGAATTTTCACTAGGGTTGTTACAAGATATCAAAGCTTAGATTGTGTCTAGATCCTGAATTATATCCATACTCTATAATGACATGGAATTGAATGTACTCATGAAACTTAGATTTTAAATTTACACTATTATATGACTTTCTTAAAGATAGAGAGGAACTTCATGGTTTTAGTTTTGAGCAATCTAAATTTTACATTATCAAATAGACTTAATATTACTACTATGATTTTATATTACGTATATTAAAAAAGTATCAATATTTGTTGCTTTAGGTGGCTTTAATGCACCCTTGAATTCTTTTGGCATATTTTTCTCTTTTAGTAAAATTATAGATATTCAAAAATATTGTTTCGACATGTTTTTCATTGATTGAATTTAGTCTTATGTGATCCATATCTAGTTTCTAATTTTTTTTTGGTGATAATCACATCAAATTTCATTTTTTGACACGTTTCGAACCAACCAATTTGGTTCATCATCAGGACAAGATGAAGAATCAGATCATGGCAATGGGTTAAATAGAGATCATGGCAAGTTTTTCATTGTACTCTTTATGAAATTGGTTTAGATTATATTGATGACAAATGAAGATAGATATATACATAATATCACATAGAGTTATTATAGAGAACATACGAATATAGTGAATCCCAAATAATATTAATGAAATAAATATAACAATGTTATAATATTCCAAGCAATACAAGCAAGCTAAAATGGTAGTAATGTATGTCTAAAAAGAGGTGTGGATTATGTTCATTCACTAGAAGAAAAATTAAAATAGGCGAAAACTTTCTTTTAACATAAATTATAAAAATATACAAGGGAAAAACTTCAATATTCAAAACCATAGCCCTAAGAAATAAGGAAGCACAATGAATGCGTGCATACTCCACGGAGCCTAATTGATAATTCAACTTCTTGGGACCTTAAGTTTCACATGGAACCTTTAATTGGGGTTTCTCTTGGATTATGGTTTAAGTTATATTCTTACTCCATGATCTTAATTGTGGAACTTTGTCAATTGCCAAAAAATCATGACAAACGCTGAAAAAAATCCATCCATAGTCTATGGCTTACAAAACTATAGTAAAACTGCTAAGATGTGGAATCGTTTGTTGACGTAGGATTTTGGACCTTTTGTCAAAAAGGGGGTGTGACCTGGACTGAGGCTCTTTAAATAGCCCAAGATGTTTGAGTAGCCACTCCCAACAGGTTTAAAGGCTCTGTTGGCCTTTAAATCTCTTCCTCTTACGAAGAAAAGAACTAGAGGAATCCTAAAGTTATCTAATTATTATATGTACATGAAACCTAAACTAACGTATTATATTAATGTGTCTAATCTATCAGTTAAATAATTAATAAAATATGATACAACAATTAGTAAATATATGTTAATATACGAAACTATAATACAAAATCTATAGGAAATATGATACAAAAAGTAAAACAACATAAACGTGCGTTAATTGGTGAAAATAATAAAGAATAAATTATATTTCTTTCCCTGTGTATTTCCAATGCAAATCATATAACTAATTTTAAATTATAACAAAATTATAATTCAAAATATCAATAATCCTTAATGAAATGTATATAAAAGACAAAAAAAAACTACAGTAATGCAAGTTTCTTCTCTTTTAAACTAATACAAAGAAATATGTACTCGTTTTGATAATTCATATCAAGAATAAATATAAATGCAAATATCTATAACTATCTAAAACTATCCTTAGTTGAGGCATTGCAACTAAATAACCATAACAATTCATGTAAGACAAATGATCCTTTAACGCTCCATTCACGAAATAGTTTAGTAAAAAAAAATGAAAGACTATGATAACCAGAAACCGTTATAGTATGTGTATTAATTCGATTCATATGAGGACAAAATTCTCAGGCAATCCAAATCCTTGGAAGTAATTCACAAAAACTTAGACTTGAGTGATGTACACATCTACATTATCCTTAATACACAAGTCATTGAAGGATAACTAAGACCGAATAGAAATATATGAAGAGAGCTAATACAATAAAGGGAAAAATGAAATTAGATCATTGTTTATTCATGGATCAAAGTCACAAAAAAAAAAAAAGATTTCTCTTCAGAGTATTTTCAAAACCAAGTTACAAAAAATTCAGAAGACATAATCAAAGTAACCATGGAAATTAGAACATGAAATATATAAGCATTAACTGGTTGAAGTAGTTCAAACTGCTAAACTTAAAAATATCAAAATAAAATAAGGTCCATAGTCACCACAAAATTTTCTAGCATTTCCCCTTCCTCTATTTACTCTCAAAATTAGGGGTTTATATACATGAAGATAAGCTCCAAAAATATTCTAAACTAATTTTGGAACATTTTTTCCAAACTATGATTCATTGTCCTAACCTTCTCGTCGAATCACAATTGTTTAAAAGAAAATAACATAATTAACTAATAGGGTATTCATGCAAGATTTATAACAACTTGATCATATCCACAGTAATAGACTTTGTGCAAACCGAGATCAACATTCAATGAGTGGGAATAACTTGTTAACAAATTAATAAAGTGATATTAATAATTGATATCTATTATCAAAATAAGGCTACTACAAAATCTTTGATTCTATAGTAGCCTTTCATAATTAGCAAACATAATCAAATATAAAACACACCTCAATATATTTGATCGTGAAAAATAGATAATTAAGAAAATATTTATTTACAGAGTTTGAATCATGTGTATCTGGAGTAATGGCCACTTTGACATTAGGTGATTTAATAACTATGTGCATGTCCATTGATTGTGCTTTCTTCTCAGACCCTGAAGGATTTAAATATTTTTTATTTTCCCTAAGTTAATTAAGCATTTTGAGTTGATTATTATCTTGTATAATCTTGTTAATTCAATGCTCAAGACAGGATACCATAACTAGATATTGTTGATGCAAATTTACATGTCATGTATAGACTTTTCAGAGTCAATCTTGCTTTATGGATGTTTACTGGAATTATTATCTCCATTCAGAGTGAAATTACAACGATCAACAAATGCATAGTTATCACCTAAATGAGGTTTATTCTTCTTTAGTAGAGGCTCAACAAAACATTCTAGATCAACATAAACTTCCTTAACAACACATTTTTTCATCCTACTGCACCTTGCCTTGGATATTTTCCTTTCTATTTGTTTATTCTTCACTCGGGTTTGAGAATTAGGGTATGGCTGACTGGTTTCATTTTCTTATGAAGGTGTAGAAAAAGGGTTATGGTCTGAGAAGTCTGATCCAACATTATATTTAAATTTTGGTTCTAATTCGACATGATGAAACTCAAAATTCCTGGCTATATTTCGTGTAATGTGAACATGCACAAATTCAAGAGTTTTGACCCTAGTGCCACCAGACAATTCTGACCCATAAAAATGAAAGGGGCCATAAGGGCCGAAATCATCAATTCTTTGAGAGTCGAATGAAGCCAAACTAGGTAGTTGAAGATTGCGTGAAACCCTAGGGGAATTTTCCTTTTGTATGAAAACATGAGATTTTTCTAATCCATTACGATGAAGAAATGCATCATAGGCATCACCAGTCTTGGCCAAGTAATGTGAAAAATACCAAGGTGAAAAAGAGGTTGGTCATGAGTTTTTTTGTTCAAACTAGTATTCCTTAGCCATCTTGGTGAGGCTCTTATGTAAATAGAAATGGATATTAAGTTTGAAACCTAAAAATATCATCAACAAGTGTATATAGTACATGAAGAAAAACTCGTATCTACCCTCATAAGTTATAAACTGCCAAAAAAAATACAACAAATACTAACATTTAGGTTTAAGAAAGATGATTGGCATACCTTTAACATTACACATACAACTTTTGGAGGCCATAAAATTTCTTCATGGAAAATTATGCACATCATAATTCTTTGACCAATTCTCACCTTTTGTAGAGAGACGAGCTGCTTCTGCAATGAAGTTTATAATGACCTGAATATTGACATCATTGAGCTTAACTTTTTTGCCATTAAAAGTTGAGGTGAAAGCCTTAACCACATCTTCATTAAAACCTTGGAAGCATGGGATAAAGTCCCACCAATAGACCTCCTGAAAGAGAGTCAGATACTCTTCATAATATTCAATAATAACGACCCCAATCAACTCGGTTCGAACCACCGGAGGAATTTTTAGACATCTGGTAAGATTAAAATGTGGTTAATCTTGGAAAGGTGATAAAACAAAGAAAAAAAGTGTTTAAAAACCTAAACATTACAATTTCACATGAGGTAGTTAGACGATGTTTTCACTCAAACAAGCCGAGTAGAGTTCTGCATAATAAACCCTAAGCACTATAGAGTGGTGTGTAAGGCGAAGGCTCAAAATGAGAATGGAAAGAACATTGGAATGAAAACCCTAGGCTATGAATCAAGAATCTGGTGTGGAACACTTGATGCACCTAATGATATTATAGCATTCAGAGTAATAATATAACCCCAAATCTTGATACGTGACAACAATGCATGTATATCTAGGTGTCGAGAGTTACATTTGGCAGTTTGGATAAATTGATCTAGGTCATCATAAAAACAAATAATTTATTCATAGTTAATCCCATTGAATGTACCCATTATTTCCAGGAATTAACTCATCACATAATGCATCGAGGTCTTTCCTTACCACAATTAGATTACACACAAAACCATAGGATATGGTATTAAATATTGATGTGTTGAATTCATAATATCACCAAAATATAAACCATGAAGTTTAATAGTGCGAAATTATATAATAAGGTCATAGAATCACAACATTGTAGATATTAAAGAGCATGAACCGTTAAAAACATAAACATCTATGTTTTATGCCATAACAAGGTTCGAAAACAATCAAAGCATTCATTATATATATATATATATATATAGCATGATTTTGAGCGTAATTTTAACCTATAGTCAAGGTAAGGGAATATATGAGAGCACATATTCATATGTAGGCTTGATTGAATAGAGCTATAGCATTATACGATTTCCTGAAATATATGAGATATATATAACTTCACGAAAAGGAAGTAATGTTCTCAATACCACAATAACAACCATCGACACTATTAATAAAATGTGCTTCATCATATCACATGCAAATAAAAAAGAAAACCCTGTCAAACTCTAGAATAAAATCTTTGTTTCTAAATTGTAATCGTCATTTTAGTCCAAAGCAAGGCATCAAATCCTGAAAACAAATAGTAAAATCAAAGGAGGGGCCCATATCATGAAATATGAGAGGGGACATTTTTGGGTGCCCAACACCATTCTAAGTTAATGGAAGAGGCATGTGATCTAAAGTATCAACTTATACTAGTTGTAGTGATACACACTAGATTGAGATCTTCCACCAGATTCACTACAACTAGATTAAGATCTTCCATCATATAGTGAAACTTCCATTACATAATAATCATGTTGAGCTACTTTTCTAGTGAAGAAATTGGTTTGCTTTGATAACCTAATAGGGTTGTATGCTCTATTGGCATGTTCCCTTAATCTTGGAGTCCATTATCTATTCAAGTATAACCTACCCATTGTAATCATCATTGATTTTTGTAGTGGCCAAGTGCTTAGCCACCTCCAAATTGTTCAATATAAGTGTAAACTATGGTCAAAACAACTATGAATTAAAACAACATGTAAGCAAAGGGAAGGTGGAATAGTCAGTTCAAAAACATGATCACCCACAACCTTGGTATGTGTAAGTTCCATATTGGATTGGTTTGAGATATTAGTGGGGATTGACGAGGTTCTCTTGTTAAAAGTGGAACCATACAAGCATAAATTATCACCAGCCTAAATCTTATGTGGAAATTGATGTTCATTGAGTTGCTACTTGTAATTGACATTGGCTTTATACAAAATATCAATAAATTGTTTTTGGACGTGTTAGATATATTAAAAAAAATGGTTACCATATTAGCTAAAGTTAAGCATTAAAGGGTTATTCTTGTATTGATGCAATATGGAGAGATATATCAATTAGTGTGAATGACTAGAACCCAAAACACACTTGAAGAGGGTTGTGTCCAATAGAGTTGCAAAGGGATTTAAATATGTTGAAAATAAGAAAGGATCTCATCCCATGTATGTGGATGCTTGGAGTCATACATTATTAGGATATGCACAATAATCTTGTTAACTACCTTTGTACATCCAATAATTTGGGGTTGGAAGGTAGTCTACTGTTAAGCTCAGTGTGCATTAATAACCATCTTTTGGATAAAAACTACTTAAGAACCTATTTTCATTATTGAAATAATGGTCCATGGTAGCAAAAATAAATCGTAATAGTGCCTTTTGTTGGTATATTATTCTTATAGGGTTAAAAAATAACCATCTTACAGAATTGAATAGAAACCATAAATACATAATAATTACCATGCTTTATTTAAGGTAATCTTACATGTAATGCTTGGAAACTTTCTCATAGGGTATATCTAGGATAGGTAGAGGAATGCATTACCCCTATTTATTGATGTTAGGTTTGGTGATGGGATAGGAAATGCATGATTTGGTACACCTAATAACTCCATATTAGAGATTTTTATAGTAGAAATACTTCCACAAAAATATTACTATATTCTCTACACTAATATTTTGTATCCCTTGACAATAATGAACCTACCAAATCATCTTCCACACTTTCTTGAAGGAACGCAAAGATGGCGCAAATGGATTAGAATCAAATCCTAGAGATGGAAGTCTAAAAATTGTTTATGTGCTTGGTGTTTTATAGCGACAATGAATTCATGAATATTTTCATTCAATTGGGGTCACTTAGAAATGTTGTATCCATAATATTTAACCACTATGGATAATTCCAAACTAGAGTTCAACTAAGGTAGTTTGCAAATGTATTTTTGTTACCTTCTTGTGCTTAATATTTAAGTGGAATTTTTGTAGGCACATGGGTCAATTCCAATGGAAGTGACTGTAAATTTCCTTGCATCTACATGAATTGAAATAGTTTGTATTAGTGTCTCACTATGATAGGCCACTAGATTTATATGTTAAATGAGGACTTCTCTAGATTATCATATAACTTGTCCTCATTTAGATAAGTCATTCGATAAAATTTCTCTATATTTCCATATAAGTCGTGCTATATTAGGGGGCTCAAAAATTAATATATGTGTTGCAAATTCTCTATAAAATTCTTGTTGGAGATGAGGATATCATCTAGATAGGGAAGCCTAAATAAAGTTATGAATGTCTTCAATATATCATCCATCATCCTCATGATTTTTTCAAGGCATTAATCAAAACAAAATTCTTGACTAAACATCAAAGAGGCCTTATTTGGGCTTAAATTATGTATTTCATACATGAGTTTTATTAACTGACACTCGGTGGTATCCTAACTTTAGATGAATCTTACTAAAAAAATAGCATTGTGTTAATTGAGATGATTGTCAATCCATGGGATGTTATACTTGTTCATGCCTATCATTTTATTTAAGGTTCTATACTCAATAAGGATTGACCATGCCCCGTCCTTTTTCTAAACCTACAAAATTGGACTCTTTCAAGGTGGGGATCTTAGTGAAATGTGATTGTTTTGAAATATATCTTGAATCTAGAAAAAAAAATTCATCCTTTGGAAGGGAGTGTCGATATACTAGATTGTTAAGTATAGGGGGATTGGGTATTAAATGAGTTTCAAACATTATTTTTCATGTAAAGGCACCTCTATTGGTGAGGCATATGTATCTCTATATTCTTTCACTATCTTATCCACTTAATTTTTGATGTGTAGAGATACCCAACACAAAGGATTATCCTTGGTATTCATGACGATATTCCATTTTACTTTTGACCAAATTATGAAGAGGAAAAATATCTCAAGCTAAATAAACATTCAAAATTAGTAAAATTGACATATAATATATTAGGTACACACTACTATTTTAGAAGGAAGTCCGTATAAAATGTATACTTATCATATCCCATTGACATATAATTCATATTTTGTTATAATATATGCACCACACATTTCTTATAATGAATTTAATATACCCACCCACAATATTGCATGAAATCAATATAACATTTTTAACAAATATGTACCATGCCTATATTTGGGTAAAAGAATGAAGAAGTGTCACATTTTCCCCTAAAATAAGGGGATGAAAATTTGATATTTTGCACTTCTAAATTGAATTTTTCAAAGGTCACATAATGATATGCCTCAAATATCTCCATGCTTCTTAATAAGTTTATTAATGTGAGCCACATATAAATACATTTAGATATGATTCTTGGTTTCATCTTCCAAGAGGTATGACAATTGTTCCTATTCACATATGACTATTTATATTTCTCCTAAATGAATGATTATGATATTTACAATATACCATAACTCCTAGGATTAGGTATATAACATCCTATAATCTAAAGGGGTGTTTATGAGTCCACGTATCTTTCTAAACTTTTCAAACATTTATCTTCGAAGTGCTCTATTGAAGATATTATATAGAATTTTATCACTTGTAAAATAATGTATCATATGAAAGGTCTTAACCTCTATATGATATCAAATTAGATGATACTTTTGTTGATGTTGTTTTTCCAACCATGGAATCTAGTAATCATATCCAAATTGATTACAAAAGTATTGAGACTTAAGGAGTGGAGTAAGATTTACCTATTTCTCTTGCAAATCCTCTAATATCTTCATGAGCCACACAAATATTTTGTTTCCTTTATAATATACACATGTTCTACCTTCCTATGGAAACTACTAGAACAAATTGTTTTTGTGATCTCCAATATAGAAATACTAACCCAAGAATTGTGAAGTATCATGAAGTAGACACTCCATTTTCTTTATCCCCATAAAAGTTTGAATTTATCTATCCAACTAGTTTGAAAGCCTCCACCATATTGTATTTAAGCCAAAGTATTGATTTCTATTTAAGTATCTTAGACCTATCCTTTCATCACACCAATTTCCTTTAGAAAGTATTTTCATATACCAAGAAAAGATTCCATCTGTAAATCAAATATTTTTCCTTATAGTTTTATGGTAGATGAGACTCCCGATAAGTTGTTTATATTTACGTCATAAGGTGTTACCTTCGTGAAGAAATCCCCTATAGTTACATTGTGTGTAGTCATGCGTCGTTGAATTATTTTTTTAGATGATTCAAATATTATGATCTATGGGATTATGATATCCATCAATTTATTGAACTCCACTGCACGGTAGGTGTCATTGATTTATTAAACCCTGTTGTGTCATTGATTTATTGAACCCCACATTAGGTGCCATGAATTGAGAGGTCATGAAAAGAGCTCAAAAGCATATGAAGGCATGCTCAGCTATTTCTCTAATCATCCCCTCATTTTGCTAAGATACCCCACATGCAGTCTGCACAACAATTGTTGTTTGGGAGAGCCAAGCAGTTTCCATAGCACTTGGTATTTGGTTTTTATTTTGAATGTTGTGTTTAAGCTCTTGACCCAACGACCACCAAGATACAGATAATGTTTAGAGGATATTTGGGAAAGCGAGCTTTATGGGCATTGAAAGGGCTTGTGAGGTTGCAGGTGTTGGTAATAGGATATGATGTGAAAAATAAAACGAAATCTACATTGCGTTGTATGCAGGCACTTGCCAAGAAAATCATCATTCTGCCTAATTCCAAACTTATGAAAAATGATATAAGGAGGCCCTTGAAATAATATATATGTCTCATTCAAGAATTTGTATGAATAGTGGTATGAAAGTGCGAGGAATGTAGAGTAATTCATGCAAAGACTCAAATTAATAATGATACTACAGTAAAACGAGAAAGAGCCTTGGCCTATGCATTTTCTCACTAGTTGTGGAGTCTTGGGACAAAGCTAGGAGCATTGATATTCTTAGAAGGTGATTATGACAAAGACCATCGGGGTTGGAGTTGGTTATAGCGCTAGATGGCTGTAAGGCCTTGGGAAAGAAAAACCATAGAAAAAGATAGCAAAAGTGCAAATGAATGGTTATGAAAATAGTAGAAGTCGATATGGGAAGTTCAAATTAAACTTAAAACAACAAATCACATCACCACTCACAACCCCAATGAAATAGCTTCTTATCTTCCCATGGTTGAAAATCCCATCATTATCAGTCTCCTGTAACCCCATCACCAACTTCAATATCTGCAACACATGTTCGTTCAACAAGTCTTAGATCATGTGGTAGAATAAAATCAAATTACAATGAAGAAATTCACACTCCCACCAACATATCTAGTGGGCCAAGACTTGGTCCAAGGCATACCATTGTTCTAGATTATTCATTTATACATGGAAATTACAGTTATGCATATTCACCTGTTTCTCCTAACTACATGACTGCCACTGAATCTGCAAGAGCCAAAACTTGTTCACAGAGTGCACCAAGGTAGCGACCTGGAACTCCTGAAAAGGAATGCTTAAGTTCAATAAAGAAAAGCGTAACCACTCCATCTTGCATTTCCCCGATTTTATAATCTCTCTAGGGTAAACATGAGTTGAGTGTTACTAGGACATGACCCAACCTCCAATTTCCATTTATGGAAGTGAGGTCTACTAACCAAAAACATGCTACCATCCCTCAAGGACACCAAATCAGCCAAGTGCTTGACAACAATGCCTGGTGATCAATCCCTAAGTTGGAAATTTCTCTTTTCAAGCTTTACACCCCAAATGCAGGCTCGAGACATTGTGCATGCAGTTGGAAGGATTCAACTACATGCATAAGCCTTCCTCCATACAGTTGTAACCAAATTTGTCTAATTCATAAGGCATGGTTGCAAGATCAGTGACACTTTTTCAGGGCTAGCCTACATGACACTACCTAGAATGTTCCAAAATCAGGTCTAGGATAATCACAAGTCTAAACAATCAATACTATGACTAGATCTTGCACAAGACATGCCAAACACATCATACCCATTTCGTCAAACATATAGTTAATATAGAAACCACAAGTTATGAATGTATATATGATCATGATATTCTTAACTTCACCGGAGAATCATTGAATTAGGATCAATTTCCTCTCAAGCTAGCTACAACAACACTTGTTAGCCAATGTATACATTAACCATTCAATATTTTATCAAATCATGAACAAGATCCATAGCAAGAACACATCATTCAACCATGCCTATGACTAACATATAATTACGAGAATAAAATCCATGAAAAATAAGCCATAAGATCAACATAATAACCAGTACATGTGCTTAGTTATAACAATAAGAAAATGATTTATATTAACATATACAAATTCCAACCAAGTCAGGGACTTCCACGTACCACTTGAGCATAAATTTGGATGAACCAAATCTCTCTTTCAGCCAATCAACCCCGTGCCATATTACAAGCATGAATGTGGGATGATATGGGTTAAACCAAAACAAAACCAACCAAGGCTTCCAGAGGCCAAACCACCTCAACAATCAACCACAGTAATTTCACCTAAACTGGTCCTTGATCTCGCAACCACATGCAAAGAAAAAAGAATTTTGGGTCATAATCGTTGGCAGATATGCTTATGTGTGCAATTATAGCGTCATAATCACATGCACAATTATAACGTCATAACTCAGTGAAAAAGAGTTCCAAATTAGGGTTTGATCACTTGGGGTGGTTGTTAGGCTCCTGAGTGATTTGTAGTCCCTGAGGGATGCTAGTAACCTGTCGTCTTGTACGCCCCACTTCTATAACTGGAACTTGGAGGTCAGGTCATTTCATAGTAGCACTCAACTCATGTTTACCCTGGTAAGCTTGTAAAAATGGGTAAATGTGGGAGGAGGGTTACAATAACCATGAGCTTCTTAATATTTTTTATAAATGTGAGCCATATATAATACACTAAGATATGACCTCATTGACAGGTAGAAAAATTCCACCTATAACAAGGGATATTTCACCCAATCACGTTCCCAATTAGACCCCTATTTGTTTGGTATGGTGATAGTCACCGAGATATAGGCTTGGTTTCTTATTCTAAATTAACCTTAAAAAATGATAAAAACTAATTTAAACTAAGGAAACTATATGAATTAAAAGCA